>CAUZXS010001948.1:0-55342 GCA_963585895.1 Sepioteuthis lessoniana
CAAAGCTCAAACATTACCGAAGCTTTATAACATTGTTTAGTGTCATATCCAGAATACTCTTTGGGAGAGTCTTACCCCTCAGCAGAGGCGCAGTCGGTGTATATTACAGCCTCAGCTGACTGGGCTGAGACGTTTTAACGTCATATGCAGGACACTCGTTGGGGAAATCTTACCCCTCTGCAGAGATGCAGTCGGTGTATCCTTTAGCCCCAGTCGACTTGGTCAATATACAGTGGTTAAGGAGTATGAGTGTGACATTGTCGTAAGCGCGTTCGAATTCCAGTCCCGCTGTGACGTTTACTTCCGGCCAATGCCATTTAAATAAATATCAACTCACTTATTCTAGGCTATACAATCTCGCTGTTATTCTCTAATAAATTTGGCTTTTTCATTAAATAACCTACAAAAGTTGACATGCCATTAAGAAAAGCAACCAAAACGGAAACTGATATATATATATATATATATATATATATATATCAGTTTCCGTTTTGGTTGCTTTTCTTAATGGCATTAAGAAAAGTAACCAAAACGGAAACTGATATATATATATATATATATATGCAAATTTCATTAAACATAATATACATTTTATGCCTACATATTTTCTTTTGGATCTGTTCGAATTCCCGTATTACTTTTATCGTATTCGGGGGGAATTGATTTAGGTATTGTCCATAGTTGTATGTATCCCTAGTACTTTCTGCCCGAATTTGGGCCATCATCAGGGGAGAATCTGTTACGAAAGTGATGTAACTTTTGTTTTAGCAAATTACTACTGTGTAAGGACAGAAAGTACTAGGGATACATACAACTATGGACAATACCTAAATCAATTCCCCCCGAATACGATAAAAGTAATACGGGAATTCGAACGGATCCAAAAGAAAATATCTAGGCATAAAATGTCTATTATGTTTAATGAAATTTGCATTAACGAAGAAATGCTGCCTAAATATACATATATATATATATATATATATATATATATATATATATATATATATATATATATAAACTGATATATATATATATATATATATATATCAGTTTCCGTTTTGGTTGCTTTTCTTAATGGCAGGGTAGGGTTGAGTTTTCTGGCGAATGAAGTAATCGTGTTGCCATTAGCGTTTATTGAAAGACTCTTCATGTATGAATTGAAGTCTCAGTAGCCGTTAAACGGATGTACATCATCATCATCATCATGTCGCGCCGCCTGCGCGGATATCCCTGACCGTCTCCCGCCATTTCTCCCTATCATCCATCGCCTCCGGTAGGTCTTCAGGGTTACATCCCGTGTCCTCACACAGCTGCTGTATGTAGGTTCGTGCTGGTCGTCCCACTCCTGCACATCCATGTGCGGGGGTCCACAGGAGTACATCGCTTATGAGCTCGTCCTTGCTTCTCCAGCAGTGTCCTGCGTGTCTGGTTCGTCGAACTTGTATAGTTTTTGTGATGGGGGGCAAGTGTCCGTATAGTTGGAGTCTCGTGGGGTGTTGTCGCCAGGACTTGTTTAATACTGCTCTCAACATTCTTGTATAATTTCCGTCCAGCCTCCTTTCCAGCCGCTTCGTAAGCGTCCATGTGGTGCATCATATAGCAGTATCGACACAACCGCTGCCTGGAAGAAACTTCGTTTCATTTTATCCGTTAGGTCCGACTTCCATATGATCGAGAGCCTATCGATAGCTGTCCATGCCTTCGTCAGTCGTGTGTCGATGTCTTTCTCGGTTGATGAGACGCTGCTTCCTAGGTAGGTGAATTTGTTGACTAGTTTCAGAGAGGCTCCGTCTAGTGTGGCAATGTTGCCCGTTTGGTTGTAGCACATATATTCGGTTTTGTTTGCATTGACATGGAGGCCAATGCCAGCTGCGGCTCGTTCCAGACTATGCAGTAATATCTCTGCTTGATTAGGCGTATTCGCTAGTAACGCCAAGTCATCTGCGTAGTCGGCGTCCGTGATTGTTTTTGCGGGGTACCTTTTGCTTCTTCTCTTAGTCAGCTGGAAGCCATTTTCTCTGATTTTGTCGATCGAAGTCCTAAGCACATAGTCTAGACAGATGATAAAGAGGTACGGGGCTAGTGTGTCTCCTTGTAGTACTCCTGCAACTATGTCGAAGTATTCCGTGTCTCCATCTGGTGAACGTACTTTCACCCGTTTAAACTTTACCTCGCTGCTACTGGCTCCTCGTGGCTGAAAGGTTAGAAGCTTGGATTGGCGTTTGAGTCAACCGGGTTTCGATCCCAGCTATGGGAAGTCAATATGTCTGAGCTCTGATAGAACGAAACAGATCTGTCTGTGGATGACTATATATATATATATATATATTTAAAAAAAAAAAAGAAATGTAATTCCCTCAATTATTATTAAATCAGGAGATTTACGTTGAAATATATTTAAAATTTAATTTACTGCAGAAAGTGAGTTTGAACATACGTCTCGTTACTTTATTGTGATTCTAACCGGTAATAAAAAGAAAAACGGAAGTGGACAAATGGGGAGGAAACTCTTCACACCCACTTCTAACACTTTGCTACCCTTCCCTTCTGTGTTTTTTTCTGATTGTAATTATTTTATCAATTGGATCTGAAGAAGTCCTGTTACTTTTGGTGTGATTGATTCATATCAATACCCATAACTGGATGGAAATAAATTTATAATCCAAGTGTGACCGTTTTTTTGTTTTTTCTTAAAGGTATATATATATACATATATATATATATGTGTGTGTGTGTGTGTGTGTGTGTGTGTGTGTTTTATCCATTTAAGTTAAAGTACTGAACTGTGGAATTGTAGTAGCGATATTACTTTTACTTTCGGACAAATACCCTTAGAAAAGGTATGAATCCCCTTATCCTCCCAGCTATGCGTTAAATAGTGCCACTATTGTAATTCTACAAAGATAGATTCGACACAAAATAACCTCCCAAAATTAATACGTCATTAAGCAAAGAAACCTTAAATAGTACCACAATATTCACAATATTAATTCCACAACTTAAAAATAAAAATATGCACATCTATTCCTTTGCCCCTAAAGTATAATAATTACGCGGATGCGTATTTCTAAGCTTCTTGGGAAGACGTGACCCGATCGGGGTGACCGTGTCCTCTGGAAAGAGTACGGATGTAACTTGCAAGACACATTTAGGTTATTTGGTCTCTCAATTATCATGACTAGATGATTTGGCATCACTTGTCTGCGATATGAACTGGTGGCTCAGTTGTAGATTTTCGACACTACAATCTGTGGTCGCTGGTTTGATCTCCAATGGTGGAGATTATGGTATACACTGCCGATGAGACCTAATAAGGTCGAAACAGCTGCTCAGTGTTCCCGTATATCGTGTAGGGGTTCGGCGGATGTTCTGGTCGTGGTATTTCAATTCACAGTACCACAACTGTTCTTCTGAAAGGATGACTTTGGCATTAAATAACCCACGAGAGTTGATATGCCTTTAAACAAAAAACCTTTGATAGTACCACAACCGTTCTTCTACAATGATAGATTTGGCATTAAATATCATACAAAGGCTGATATCCCAATAAAAAAAAAGAAACCTTAAATAGTACCACAACTGTTCTTCAACAAGGATGATTTTGGCATTAAACACCCCACAAAGGTTAATATGCCATTAAACAAAGAAACCTTAAATAGCACCACAACTGTTCTTTAACAAGGATGATTTTGGCATTTAATAACCCACAAAGGTCGATATGCCGATAAACAAAGAAACCTTAAATAGTCCCATTTCTCTTTTTCTTGAAGCAGGAACTTTGGCATTAAATAACCTACGAAGGTTGACATGCCATTAAACAAATAAACCAAACAAAATTGATTCAATATTCGTATTAAGTAGAAACCGACAACCGCTAAGTACTGCTATCTGACTGTGTTAACATCGATATTTGCCCTGGAATTGATTTCGTGAACCGTTTGTTTAAAGATATACCAAACTACTTCATTCACACAGACATACACATACAATCACACAAATATATATATATATATATATATATATATATATATATATATATATATATATATATATATATATAATGAACGTTGTTGTGTTAAATGTTAGATGAAAAATCAATTCCTTATTTATTTAGTTTAGTAATCTCGATTTTGGTTTATTTTGTGTGAAGGCATATCAAACATTAGTGGGTTATTTAATGCCAAAGCCATCCACGTAGAATAACAGTACTGGTACCATTTAAGGTTTCTTTGTTTAATGGCATATCAAACATTTGTGGGTTGTTTAATGCCATATATATCCACGTAGAATAACAGTACTGGTACCATTTAAAGTTTCTTTGTTTAATGGCATATCAAACATTTGTGGGTTGTTTAATGCCATAGATATCCACGTAGAATAACAGTACTGGTACCATTTAAAGTTTCTTTGTGTAATGGCATATCAAACATTTGTGGGTTATTTAATGCCAAAGCCATCCACGTAGAATAACAATACTGGAACTATTTAAGGTTTCTTTGTTTAATGGCATGTCAGTTTTTGTGGGTCATTTAATGCCAAACCCATCCTCGTAGAATTACAGTAGTGGTATTAAATTAGGTTTCTCTGTTTAATTGAATATCAACCTTTATGTGTTATTAAATGCCAAAGCCGAACACGTTGGAGAACAGTAGTGGTACTATTTGAGATTTTTTTGTTTAATGGCTTATCAACCTTCGTGGGTTATTAAATGCTAAACCCATCCTTGTAGAAGAACAATAGTGGTATTAATTAATGTTTCTCTGTTTAAGGGCGTATCAACCTTTATGTGTTACTAAACGCCAAATCCACCCTTGTAGGCAAACAGTTGTGGTACTATTTAAGATTTCTTTTTTAAGGCATATCAAACATTTGTGGGTTACTTAATGCCAAATCCATCCTTGTAGAAGGACAGATGTGGGAATAATAAACAGATAGCCCGAAAGTGAATCTAATAGCACGACTGGAGTTCGAACTCGCTTTCTACGATATTGCAGTCCATCAAGTTAGCCACTACACCTCAGAAGCATTGTGTTAAAAATATATAAGTTACTTTTTGTTAGAGAAGAAAAAAATGGCAAACTCAATGTTAGAAATTGGGTCGTCTGAATTTTCAACTTTGACCTTTTGAAGATTATAAATTGACAAAATACAGCCTTTCGGAAATTCAACCTTTACATAGATTTTCAGATACGTTATGACATTCACGATTTTAGACGCTAGCAAATGTTTTTTTTAATAGAAATATTGGCCGAGGACTCACCTTCTGTAGGTTCCCGAAAGATAAAGAATTAATCTTGTTGGTGAAAATTAAGGTTTTCCTTCTTTTAATGGTATATCAACCTTAGTGGTTTATTTAATGTCAAATCGACCCTTCGTCGAACGACAGCAGTTATAATATTTAAACCATAGCTAGGGAATACGTGACTGGAGTTCGACCACGTTTACTTCGACTTCGCAGTCTCAGCTCTTTAACCATTACCCCACAGGAAATCCTCCTAAAAAATAAAAAATCCTGTTAATTTTTCAGTAAATGATAAGTATTTTTAACATGAAACCTGACAAATATATACGACAATTATTTTCAGGATATAAGTAAAATAAATTTGGAGACTGAAGTCGAGGGTGACCAGAAGGCTTCCTTTTCAATAGCTACTACATTGAAGTGTTTGGGAGGGTACTACTCCTTTCCTCGGATTGCTCCATTTTACCCTTGATCCCTCCCTTATAATACTGAGTATTAAGCAAGGAGGTATCAAGTACCATTTTTGAGTCTTTCGTATGGCTCGATCAAGGATTGAACTCCGGTCTCCCAAGCAACAGGCGAACACTCTACCCACTTATGTGTTGACGTTTACTAAGCATAGCTTTGTCTGGTACAATATGGTATACTGGGTGAGGATCGAACTCACTGGTAATTGATTGCTAAACAAGGTTGTTTGGTAAGGTTTAATGGCATACCAACCTCTTATGGGCTATTTCAAGCCAAATCCTGTTTATATATATATATATATATGTATACAAGGTACATACGATAAGTTTCCAGACTTTTTTATATGGGCACTTTTATTGATAGTACACACATGAAACTCTGGTCCTCTTCGAAGTAATCTCCTCCAGCTGCAATGCACTTGTTGTACCATCCCAATAAATCGGGAAGGCCCCATCGAAGTCCTCTTCTGTGAGCGCGTCAATGACCTTCGTCACAGCCTCTTTCATCTCCTCAATTCTCTCATAACGACAGCCTCCTTTGAGCTTAGGGAATAACCAAAAGTCACAGGGAGTAAGGTCTGAACTAAAGGGAGGCTGACGAACTGTCTTGATGTCCATCTTGGTCAAATAGTCTGTGACAAGGATGGAGTTGTTGACTAGTGTATTGTCCTGGTGGAAATACTACTGAGCCGATTTGAAGAGTGCTGGCCTATTACGACGGAATCTCTTCCTGAACTCCCTTAAAACCTCAAAATAGTAACCCTAACCCTAACCCTTTGGCCAATCAACTGTAGTGTATTGACTTCCTTACTCCTCCAACAGCTCTCATCATCCCTCGCAGACTCTCTGCCTTTCTTGAATCTCTTATATCACTCAAAAATCGATGCTTGATTCATGCAAGATGGTCGAAAAGCAGTCTGAAGCATTCCATACGTTTCTGTGGCCTTTTTCTCAAGTTTAAAACATAATTTTATTGCATATCGTACTTCTAAAGTTTCTGATTGCATTTTTGAAATTCACCAGCTATGACAATCAGGCTTTAGGAGGGTGTATTCCAATTGCTGCTGTAACTGTTCCTTTGAACTTGAAATCCTAAAAATTGCTCAGTCATCTCATGCGATGCATAGCAATAACATAGTGAATTTTCAGGAGTCTACAACAATTTTAAATGCCTGTACAAAAAATGTCTGGAAACTTATTGAAGGCTCCACGTATGTTTTACGATCAACCTTTTTTGTGTTCTCCGTATCTTTCTTTTGCCAGATTCACAACTGTTTTCAAGGGTAAAATACCCAGTCTACACTTCTATTGACCCATAACTTGAGGGAGAACAGAAAGATTTGTGCTTTTTTAAAAGACAATTGTAAACAACTTCTATCCAGGATTTGAACTCGTGTCGCCCATTTCATTTCAATCGTCTATAACCATTATACGAAGAGAGGTTTCTCTCTCTCTCTCTCACACTCTTTCTCTTCCTCTCTCTCTCTCTCTCTCTAAATATATATATATGTGTGTGTGTGTGTGTGTGTGTGTGACACGTACACTAAGTGTTGACATCTATCAACGTTTAAGATCGGCCCGGAATGACTGAATCGAAATGTATCACTGTGAGTAAACTTGAAAAACCTGTCCTGTGGCTGTAGAATACACCGAGTGCATCTCTGCAAAGAAGTTAGACTCTCCCAACGAGTATACTGGATATGTTACTAAACAATCAGATGGTGACCCTTCAGAAATTCTGGCGCTTTGGTGAATGCGGAGTACCCCCTTTTATTGCCATCGCTCCCCGGTCCACTCTACCCCGG
Organism: Sepioteuthis lessoniana; assembly: GCA_963585895.1. Lineage (NCBI taxonomy): Eukaryota > Metazoa > Mollusca > Cephalopoda > Myopsida > Loliginidae > Sepioteuthis > Sepioteuthis lessoniana. Next base: position 7,515 of record CAUZXS010001948.1, read on the forward strand.
AGTGGTAGCACCTCATAGGGTCCGAGCTATTGGTCAAATAAAACTGAACTCCGTGCTTATGCTAAACGGGACTGTTACAAATCGAACTCTTTTGAGATTTAAACTGTGTGTAAATAAATGACTGATGTTTAATTGAATCATAATTGATAAATAGAAATACTTCGTTGACTAAACTGAATTGCTTAAAATAGAAATTATTTTGACATTTAAAATGTAAACTTATGTTAACCTGAATTGTTTGAAATATAACTGTTTATAAGCATAAAAATGAATTTGGTATCAAATAACGTACAATATTTGACATGCTATAAAACCCAACCAACGCAAATAATATATATTTAAATTTATATGTATAAATATGATTTGGCATCTAATAACCTACAATGGTTTTTCTGCCATAAAACCCAATTCAAACAAATCATATATATTCAATATATATGTATAAAGATGCTTTTGCATAAAATACCCTATAATGGTTGATATGCCATAAACCCAACAAAACCAAATCCTTTATATTTAATATATATGTATAAAGAGGATTTGGCATTAAATAACCTACAACGGTTGATATGCCATAAAACCCAACTAAACAAATCATATATATTTAATATAAATAAACAAATCATATATATTTTAAACAAATCATATATATTTAATATATTTAGTATAAAGAGAATTTGGCATTAAATAACCTACAATGGTTGAAATGCCATAAAACCAAACCAAACCAAAACTCCTGTCAACGACCTTGTCATCAGTTTTTTTTTTATTATTCGCTTGAATGAACGAAAGATTTGGCAATTCCTTAGTACTTACAAGTTTGCGGCGCGTATATCACGTGACCGAAGCAGTTCAAATTGAGAGAAAGCACTGCCTATCGTGGTAGTTGGTGCGCTGACACGTTGTGCATGGCTGTGTGTGATTTGAATGGCCCCATAGAACATGCCGTTAAAAACAATCACTGACTTTTTTATTAGGTCAAACAAATTTGATTATAGAAGTCTTTTTATGAACAAATTAGACGTTGATTCTAGAAATTATGTCCCTGTGGCGAAGTGGCTAACGTGTTCAGTCATGCTATCATATGATTTTCGAATTAAATAACCCACAATGGTTGATATGCCATCAAACAAAGAAACCTTAAATCGTACCATTATTGTTCTTCTACCAGGATGGTTTTGGCATTAAATAAGCCACGAAGGTTGATATGCTAATAAAGCAAGAAACCTTTAATCGTGCCACATACCAAGAATTTGTATATGCCATTAAACAAAGAAATTATAAGCACAACAAAACGCAAAAACTATGGTTCAAAACTCCATTTTTCCGAGGATCACTCTGATCTGGTGTGGCAATACCTGTTAGGATCAAATCTATGGGTCAAATGGTATATAATATGGATTTTCGGTTGGTTCCTAGTGACCCCGCGTGCTTTGACAAGCTGTCACATTGTGGTTTGTAAACAGAGCACGCGGGTACAAAAAGTATGTATCCTGAAGGAGACCATGTGACGAGAACCACGCTGTCAGATTTAGAGAGAATGCAGAGAATCACAAGGGAGTGCACCCCACTGGCTCCTGGAAGAAGATATGGGAAGAAGAAGTCCACTCTCTGAGTATAAGTTTCTCCACACATCTCTCACACACCACAGAAACATCAACCCTTTCGAGAATAAAGTGCGAGAGGTATATTTTTTATAAAGAAGTGTGTTCGTTCGTTCATTGAAGTTCGTAAATTATACTTGATGATGTTTCCGCTTGTATTTGTATTACGACTATACAGATTTATTTAATACTTATTTATATTCGCAATTCATGGAAACATTTTTAAAAAGTAATGATAAAAAAAAATCTTAAAAAATCACTAGACAAAACATATAAATATGAACGTACAAAGAACGCGATTCTTTAACGTCTTGGCAATGAATAGTCCAACACGGGTTGAAATGCCAATAAGATCAATCAATGAATCATTTAATGGCTTTAAGCATTGCTATCTAACGCTAAATGTTTCATTTGCACACAGTTTAATGGTTTCAAGTATTGCTATTTAAAAAGAGACAAATTGACGAAGTTGAAGGAAATTTGAATTTTTTAAAAGTTGCTCAATATTTAATCCAAATGAATGCAGGCAGTACTTTATTTAAATGTTGCTTGGTTGGGGCTTCTGGCATATCAACCTTTGTATGTTATCTTAAGCTAAATCCATTTTTTATACAAATTATCAGTTCTATTCCAAACAATTCAGTTTTTGCATAAGTACACTGTTTAATAGTCAAAAACATTTCTATTTCAAGTAATTCAGTTTCGTCAAACAGTTCTAATTAAAACAATTCAGTTCAGAATCGGTATTTTATCGACACACTGTTAAATGTGAAAACAGTTCTGTTTCAAGCAATTCAATTTAGCATTAGTGCGTAGTTTAATTGTCAAAACAGTTCTATTTCAAGTAATTCAGTTTAACAGAAGTAAGCAGTTTACTTCTATTTGACCCATAGATAGAACCTTATCAGGTGCTACCACTCCGGGTCAGAGTACACCTGGGAGCAATAGCTATGATGGGGTACTCTGCATTCTCCAAAGCTCGAGCATTACTGGAATCTCACCATCAGATTGTTTTCTGTCATACCCAGAACACTCGTTGTGGAGTCTTACCCCTCTTCAGAGAAGCAGTCGGTGTATACTACAGCACCAGACGATTGGACAACTGGAGGTTTGAGGAATGCACAGTACGGCTTCAAGGATCTTACACCCAGGTCCACTTTGAGTCGGATGGTTGTGCTTCTTAGGGTCTCATCGATGGATCAAATAGAACTGTTTTATCATTCACTATACTTAAAAGCATTTAAGTGTGTGCAAACAAATTATTTACATGAAATAGAAGTTTTAGTGTTCGATAGCAATCTTTGAGTCATTCAACCGTATGCAAACAATAAAAAATAATATGCAAAAAAAAATTTACAGCGTGCAAATAAAACTGTTAGCGTTAGTTAAAAATACTTGAAGCAAATTAACTGTTAGTAAATAAATGATTAATATTAAATTGAATTATCAGTGTTTGTTATCAAAGATCGGAACCATTTAACTGTGTGCCAATAAAACTTTTAGTATTAGATAGCAATACTTGAAACCATTTCACTGTGTCAAAAATATGAGTGTTCCATAGCAATACTTAAAACCATTTAACTGTGTGCAAATAAAAATATTAGTGTTTGATAGCAATACTTGAAACCATTAAACTGTGTGCAAATAAAACATTTAGCGTTAGATAGCAATGCTTAAGGCCATTTAACTGTAGCACAAATATTAGTTTTAGCAATGTTTGAAACTGTGTACAAATAAAACTATCGGTGCTAGATAGCAATGCTTGAAATCATTTAACTGTGTGCAAATAAAACTATTAGTGTTAGAAAGCACTACTTGAAATCATTTAACTGTGTGAATAAAACTATTAGTGTTAGAAAGCAATACTTGAAGCCATTTAACTGTGTGCAAATAAAACTATTAGTGTTAGAAAGCACTACTTGAAATCATTTAACTGAGTGAATAAAACTATTAGTGTTAGAAAGCAATGCTTGAAACCATTTAACTGTGTGCAAATAAAACTATTAGTGTTAGAAAGCAATACTTGAAATCATTCATGTGTGGGCAAAGAAAATGTTTAGTGGTTGATAGCAATACTTGAAACCCTTTAACTGTTTCAAAAATATTAGTGTTAGATAGCAATACTTGAAGCCATTTACCTGTGTGCAAATAAAACCTTTAGTGTTAGATAGCAATGTTTGAACCATTTTTCTCTGTCAAAAATATTAGTGTTAGATAGTAATATTTGAAATTATTGAACTGTGTGCAAATAAAACTTTTAGTGTCAAATAGCAATACTTAAAACCATTTAACTCTCTCAAAAATATTAATGTTTGATAGCAATACCTGCAACTATTTAACCGTGTGAAAATAAAGCGTTGCTTGAAACAAATTAACTGTGTCAAAAATATTAGTGTAAGATAGAAATACTTAAAATCATTAAACTGTGTGAAAATAAAACTTTTAGTGTTAGATATCAATACTTGAAACTATTGTGTGAAAATAAAACTTTTAGTGTTAGATATCAATACTTGAAACTATTGTGTGAAAATAAAACTTTTAGTGTTAGATATCAATACTTGAAACTATTGAATTGTGTGAAAATAAAACTTTCAGTGTTAGATATCAATACTTGAAACTATTGAATTGTGGGAAAATAAAACTTTTAGTGTTAGATATCAATACTTGAAACTATTGTGTGAAAATAAAACTTTCAGTGTTAGATATCAATACTTGAAACTATTGTGTGAAAATAAAACTTTTAGTGTTAGATATCAATACTTGAAACTATTGAATTGTGTGAAAATAAAACTTTTAGTGTTAGATATCAATACTTGAAATTATTGTGTGAAAATAAAACTTTCAGTGTTAGATATCAATACTTGAAACTATTGTGTGAAAATAAAACTTTTACTGTTAGATATCAATACTTGAAACTATTGAATTGTGTGAAAATAAAACTTTTACTGTTAGATATCAATACTTGAAACTATTGTGTGAAAATAAAACTTTTACTGTTAGATATCAATACTTGAAACTATTGTGTGAAAATAAAACTTTTACTGTTAGATATCAATACTTGAAACTATTGAATTGTGTGAAAATAAAACTTTTACTGTTAGATATCAATACTTGAAACTATTGAATTGTGTGAAAATAAAACTTTTAGTGTTCGATATCAATACTTGAAACTATTGAATTGTGTGAAAATAAAACTTTTAGTGTTAGATATCAATACTTGAAACTTTTGTGTGAAAATAAAACTTTTAGTGTTAGATATCAATACTTGAAACTATTGAATTGTGTGAAAATAAAACTATTGGTGTTGAAACCATTTAACTGAGAGAAACGAAAGCGCTCAGGATCATTTAAAAATTGATAGCAACAAATATTCATTAAGAAAGCAAATATTTACTATATATGTGTATAAACATTATTTGGTTTAAATAATCTGTAAAGGTTGATATTCCACGAAACCAAACAACTCAACCAATAAATCATATACATTTAATGCATATATATATATATATATATATAAACAGGATTTGGCATTAAATAACCCATAAGGTTTGATATGCCATAAAACCCAACCAATAAACTACATATATTTAATGTATTTATCTATAAACAGGATTTAGCGTTAAATAACCTCAAAGGTTGATAGACCATAAAATCCAACCAATAAATTATATATATATATATATATATATATATATATATATATATATATGCAAATTTCATTAAACATAATAGACATTTTATGCCTAAATATTCTCTTTTGGATTCGTTCGAATTCCCGTATTACTTTTATCGTATTCGGGGGGAATTGATTTAGGTATTGTCCATAGTTGTATGTATCCCTAGTACTTTCTGCCCGACTTTGGGCCATCATCAGGGGAGAATCTGTTACAAAAGTGATGTAACTTTTGTTTTAGCAAATTACTACTGTGTAAGGACGTCTTTGCTGTTGGAGATTATGGCGCTTGATTTTAAATGAAATTCTGTAAATAGTGCCAGTAGCTAAAGACATTTAAGTACGTTAGCACTGGTTTGAAAATTAATTCTATTAAGTGCTGGTTGCAGGTTTCTAATATATAGTGCTTCGAGAATCTGAATTTTTTGTTTATTATTTTGATGTTCGAGTATTGTTGTGTTGTCGGTGAGAATTTTTCGTAGTTGTGTTGTTGGGCATAAATGTTTTTTTAAATGCTGAGCTATTGAACTTGTGTCAGAAAGGTGCATTGTAAGTCTCCTCGACAGGGTATATATATATATATATATATATATATACCTCTATCTCGATCCTAATTGAAACAAGATGAATATCTAGGATAGCAACAGCTGAGTTAATTAACAGACATATTAGAAATAAATGTAAATCATATATGAGATAGCCATTAGTTAAACGATCTTAGTCTGTTTAGAAAAGCACACCTGCCAAGTAGGAGAAACCACCAACAGAACACAAAATTAGAAGGGACTGACCAGTAGATTAATTCCACTCCTGTTTCTTAATCGTTCTAACATATAACATGTTAACTCCCTCTGCTCACGCCTATGAACGAAAGAATTTGTAACTTTGTAATTTGATTTCTACCTTATTTTTATTTTATTTATTTTTTTTATTTTAAAAAATTTTTTAATCTTTATTTTCTGATTTTTTTAATTTAATTTTTTAATTACCTTATTTTATCTTCTGAATACGAACAGTAACTCCACATTCGCGACTCTGCGACAGGACATAGCATCTGACGAAACGGAGAATATATATATATATATATATATATATATATATATATATATATATATATATATATATAAAGGATTTGGCAATAAATAACCAACAGAGTTTGATTTGCCATAAAAGCAACTACCAACCAACCGATATTAAATATAAAAGCCAGTGGATGTGGCTTTTAAACGCACGTTTGACTAAAATTGAATTTTCTTTCTTAAGTTTCTTTAAATGACGGTTTTCACCGCCGTATCTCATATGTAGAAATAATAATATCTTCTTAAAGAGAAACGATCATCTAATTGAACCTTAGACAAGAGTCGCTGCTTGTTTCAATCTGACATTTCAAAAGCAATTAATCTTGACAAAGTGGGACAGATGAGATCAGCGTTTGCAGATAAAATTTGACAGCACTTAGGGCCAAATATTTATGCTATTGAAGGTATAAATTCATTGTTTGTTTGATATTTGGGAGTTGATATCTGGGTTATTGATTATTGAAAACAGGGATATTGTCATTCGATCACCTAGACGAAGAGAAGGCTGTTGGCATGCTCATATTTCGAAAGGAAAATTAAAATAGAATAAAAGAGAAACGGAATTAAAAAGAGAGTGCGTGTAGAAGAAGGCAATTGAAATTTGTTCAGACATCTAGGGGATTCTTTTAGTAGTATATATATATATATATATATATACCAACCCCTCCAACCGGGCAGGATATGACGCAAGATAAATTTCTAGGCGGAGTTTAGCAGGTTTGAATTATGGGTTTATATAACTATGTATATATATGTATATATATATATATATGTGCATATATATATCTCTGTGTATATATGTATATATATATATGTATATATGCATATATATGTATATATATATGTATATATACATATATATATGTATATATTTATATATATATATATATATATATATGTGTGTGTATGAATATATATATATATATCGTTCTAATACTCCTGAGAAATGCATCCATTTCTCAGGAATATATATATATATATATATATATATATCCTTCGAGCTATGAGTATGTAGAAGGGCTTACTGGATATTTTAACCACTGTAGGGCAACCAATTTAGGAGACGGAAAACTCGTTCTATCAGAACTCTTCAGAGTGGCTAGACACACAGGACGCTCGAAGCCGGGATCGAAACCCGTCCAAGAGGCTAAGGGAATTTTTTAGGTATTTATTTAGCAACAGCAGCAGCAGCCGTTTGTTTACATTTTTTATACCCTATCGGCTACCCGAGTGCTCAATTCTTTCGAAGAGCTTTGCATTACGCTAGCGGCGGCCGACAATTCCTTTGCCAGAGTGCTCAACCCCCATGGGGGAGCGTATATATTGTCATCCACAGACAGACTGTTTCGTTCTATCAGAACTCTTCAGTGTGGCTAGACACGCAGGATGCTCGAAATACACACACACACACATATATATATATATATATATATATATATATTACCTTACTACACATACAAATGAAAGGCATTGTTTTCATTTTAAGAGCATCTACGATAAATCCAGAGAGTTCAATAACTCAATAACACTGTTTGATAGAGCAAGTCTTCAGTTAAAAGAAACAATTTTTTCTCATAAATGCCGCTATTGACAATTGACAGCTTCGACTTCGGTGAAGTATACAATATCTTTTATCAAGTAATTTTGTTCTACAGCATGAAAAGCTGATGGTGTTCGTGACATGGCAGTTGAAGTTGGACATTTGATCAATAATTTATTTTTCAAAATTTTTTTTTTCATACTTACAGTTCGCAGCTGAGTGCTAACTTGACAACATGTCGTCTGATATGAAAGCGCATATGTATCATCGAATTAGTCCATAATTTGATATTTTATGGTTTCTTAAGGTCTTTTCTTCCTTTCTTTTGTAATTTTTCTTTGCAGCCTTCTACAGACAAAAAGGAAGCAATTAGCATGGTGCAATGGTTATCGTCGTAGGAAATGAACACGGTGACACGAGTTCAAACCCTGGACGAGACTGATTGCATTTCACATCGCACTAATACCCTTGGGAAAGGTATGAAGCCAATCATTCTCCCTCCAGCTATGGGTAGATAGTCGGGCAGATTAGGTTCTTCAGCCTTGGTGAGGCAACTAGTCTAGGAGAAGGAAAACTCTGAATTCAAACCTGTTCAACTCCGCTTAAAAATTGACCTTGTGTCATATCCTACCCGAGAGGAGGAGTTGGGTAAATATGATTAGCATGCTTGGGCACATAAGATCTGTTGTGGAGACCAAACCACAGCTGTGAGTACGGTTGGGTGTCGAGAAATGCATCTTATCAGTTAACACAGTGGTGTGAGTAAGAAGTGACGTTTAACACAGACGCAAACTGCCGAAATAAATTATTGATTTTAATGGCATGTCAACCCGTCCGGGTTTGGCTTATGCCGAGAGCTTAGTCGTATACAACCGCTAGATCTTGACAAGCAACGAGGAACCCGTACAAATAAAAATAAAATCCTATATCTTTATTTTTCGAGGGTGACTCTTGTATAGAGCAGGAGTGCTGTCGGAGAGATGTTGTCAGCAGTCGGAACAACAAACGGGAATTGACTTCAGCGAAACCGTTGCAGCAATAACGATTCTCTATAGAAATACCAAAGTGAAAGTACGTTCACCAGATGGAGACACATTGTAGCAGGGGTACTACAAGGGGACACGTTAGCTCTATATCTCTTTATCATCTATCTAGATAACGTGCTTAGAACATCGATTGATAAAATCAGAGAAAACGGCTTCGAGCTGACAAAGAAAAGAAGCAGAAGGTACCCAGTAAATCAATTACCGACGCCAACTACGCCGATGACATAGGGATACTGGCAAATACACCCAACTTAGCCGAAACATTACAGCATAGTTTGGAACGAGCCACCGCACTCATTGGCCTCCATGTCAATGCAAACAAAACGGAATATATGTGCTATAATCAAACAGGCGACATCTCCACACTAGACGGATTCTCTCTGAAACTGGTAGACAAATTCACCTACCAAGGAAGCAGCGTCTCATCAACCGAAAAAGACATCGACACACGGCTAACAAAAGCATGGACAGCAATCGATAGGCTATAGATCATATGGAAATCACACCTGACCGATAAAATGAAACGCAGTTTCTTCCAGGCAGCGGTCGTATCGATACTGCTGTATGGATGCACAACTTGGGCGCTAACAAAACAGCTGGAGAAGAAGCTAGACGGCAATTACACAAGAATGTTGCGAGCAATATTGAATAAGTCCTGGTGGCAATACCTCACAAGGCACCAACTATACGGCCATCTGCTTCCCATCACGAAAACTATCCAAGTTAGACGAACCAGACATGCAGGACACTGATGGAGAAGTAGGGACGAGCTCATAAGTGATGTACTCCAATCGACCCGCACTTATGGCCGAGTAAAAGCAGGACGACCAGCTCGAACATACATACAGCAGCTCTGTGAGGATCCGGGATGTTGCCCTGAAGACCTGCCAGAGGCGATGAGCGATAGGGAGAAGTGGCGAGAGAGGGTCAGGGATATCCGTGCCTTCGGCACGACATGATGATGATGATGATGATGGTGATAGTCTTAAAACAACTACACAATCCACGTCGTTATGTAATGCTTGCTTTGCACTGAAAACAGTTTACACCCATGCATTGCTTGTTTTCCAGAAGTCACAACTGATTTTATTCAAACACGTTCTCCTTGAGAGTAAAGTTTTTAATAACACCAGAAAGCACTATTTCTACCACGAAGGACTTATTTGAGAACGTCCTCATTGATAATGATTTGTCGTTGTTGAAAGCGACCGAGTTGTACCAGAAAATATAGACTTGGTTTCAATCCTGAAAACACAACAAACTAATTAACTGAAAACAAATTATTGCTGAATATAAATACCAATATGTTTGTGTTAGTAGAAATAGTAGGGAGAAATAATTTAAAAAAAAAACTATCATCGATAAATAAACTAATGTCATATAGAAATATTTGAAAATATTTACTCGTATGTGAGTAAATGAGTTGTTTGGTTTTAGTATGGTATCATCAAATTATGTGTTTACAAACTGTACATACGTGTAAACAGGATTTGGCATTAAATAACCAATTGAGGTTGATATGCCATTAAATCAACTCAACCAACCAACCATATGACCGGATGTATCTGTTAACTACATCCGCCAGATTCATCGTAGGTAAAGGTAAAATATTACATTTAGATTTTTATATGTTATAGTTTCTTAAACGATTTTATTTTGCACACGGTCCGAGCAAGTGCATCTAAAAATAATAAAAATAAACTGATCATTGAACCATGGATGAAACATTAACCTGTCCAAAACATTCAGGTCAGAGTGGACTTAGGAGTAATGTCAATAAAGCTGTACCCCACACTCTTGAGAATTTCAGAATGGGAGCTTGACCATCAAATGCAGTTTAGTGTTATTACCTAGGATGCCCCCTTTTGGAAGGGTAGCTCTTAACCCTTATGCGGAGGATACCGCCAGCTTGCTCTACGCATCACCTACAGGGCTGTATTTGAACTGGGATCATACGACAGCCATTACAACATGAGCAGCACCTTGTTTTATTCTCTCTTTCTCTCTCTCTCTCTCTCTCTCTCTCTCTCTCTCTCTCTCTCTCTGTATATATTTATTTATGGGTTTGCAGAAACAAAGCTGAAACGAGGAGTCAAAATTAAATTCAGAATGAATGTGGGAATTAGTATTTCTAGTTTTATGAATCGGAGTCACTTTCTCCTTGGTGAGGCCATGAACTTTTTATCATCCACAATTTTTATATAATTAAGGTAATGATCTTTTATATTAATCATTTTTCGTTAATTATATTTTATTATTTAGTTTGGTAAGGCTTTGAACTACTCGGTGTCTTTTAGTTCAGGTTGCAGAGTCAGATGGCAGACTCTTATGCCTACGCGGAAAGGATATGTCAATTACCATCTATCATAATAAACCCCCAGAGAAGAAACGGAGCTGGACGGCCGTTGGAGTGAATTAAGTGGATGGTTGACATCATACCCTGACAAGATGGTCCAGAGAATTTGAGGATTTTGAAAAGACGGATAATTGACGTTCGATCGTTGAAGCGCGCGGTTGGGTTTTTCGGATCCGATAACAGCAGATCAGTTTGGGTCTTGACCAGCTGAGATGAATTGAGATCTTAGACACCACAAGATGCACCGTGCGTGGGGGAGGTGTTAGTATAGTATAGTTAGCATGGGCTTTTATGTTTTGTTTCTCTCTCATCGTGTATGGCGACAAGATAAGAGAGACACAAATCATAAATGATCTCGTTCGTATCGCCTGTATTTGTATTGTTATTGTTGTTATTGATATTATTATGACTATATAACACAATGACATGAATGACATTGTGTTGACAACAATTTCCACTTTAGGATATTCTATTTTTGTGACTAATATTCTTGAAATTCTTTGAAACAGTAAAAAAATAAGTAAAGTTGGTGACTGTAGTCGAGAAGCTACCCGAAAGCTCCCTTTTCAATAGCTACGACACCAAAGTGTAGGGGAAAGCGCTGCTCCTTTCTCTGGATTGCTCCTCTTTACCCCTTGAAACGTATCTTATAATGCTGAGTGTTAAGCAATGAGATATCAAGTACCATTTTTGGAGTCTTTGGTATGACTCGACCTGAGATTGAACACCAGTCGCCCGGCCCATTGGCGAACACTCTACCACTGTCTTCTTTCGCTAAAGACGTCGGAAATATCCAGACACTTTCAGTCTGAGCAGATCGTTCGTTCATTTAAATGACCCGGATATTTTGTACAAATCATTTGTGAATGAAACATCACAAGTAGTCATGGGGATAACCTCGTGGCGTTAATGGTTAAAGGGCTGGACAGCCGAATCGTAGTAAGCGACTTCAACCTTCAGTCACGGTATTTACAAGTAGTAATCACATTTAAACAGAAATTCTACAAGGCGTCCGTGTTATTAGCATGATGGTTAGAGTGTTCACCAAGGGCTCAGGAGACCTGGGTTCAATCCCAGGTGGAGTCATACCAAAGACTCCAAAAATGGTACTTGATGCCTCCTTGCTTAACACTCAGCATTATAAGGTACTGATCACGGGTAAAGTGGAGAAATCCCAGGAAAATATAAGCGCCCTCTCCCATGCCTTTGTGTAGTAGCTATCGAAAAGAGAGCCCTCGGGTCATCCTCAACTACCGTCACCAACTTTACTTACTTATGAAGGGATTTATAAAAAAACTCGTAAATTCACCCTTTGTTGACCACTATGCATTTATTTACCCGGCTGATATTTTATTCAACACAAGGGATTTATAGGGACCACTTTAATAAGCGCTGAATTGCGAGGACGTTATCTGGCCACTAGTCTATAGGGTTTAGCATTTTTTCTCCTGTTATAAAAGGAATTTTTGTATATCAACGAGTAAATTCAACCCCCATGATTTTATAAAATCTGTGGAAACATTTTCCCTCCCCAGGGGCCTATATGGAATTTGTTTGTAATGTAAAGTTTGCATTATTTGGGATTGGTGAATAGCAAAACTTATATTAATCTGGCAAAAGAATTAGCAATAAAAATTGTCGGCAAATCAAGCACAGAAAGAGAGGTTTGTCAAAAGATTTTAGTGGCTGAGACGTGCAAACCTTGGGAAACGTACAGAAGAATGAGTGATACGTACGTAGAAGGATGTCTTTGTAAAAAATTGTTCACAAATGAGCCAAACATGGGTTCGCTACTACGAGCATGCTAAAAAAAGACGGCTCATGCTGTGGAAACACAATGACTCAGTTATATATTGACCCTTGACTGAGCTATCAATCAAGAGATGTACCTGTGTAAATAAGCGGAAGAACAGCCGAAGCAGGTGAACGTTAGAAAATAATATAACCAGGTGCCCGGGCGGTTCGAGTCAGTTGGAGACATTATGCCGAAATGAGAACCAGCAGCAGACAGAGGGCTTTGGGTCCTTAGAGACCCCCGTTTGAACAACCCAAGCCAAGATGCGAAAGAAGTGCTGCTATGGTCGAGAGAAGAACTTGGGTCAATATAGCAGTCCGTCCTTGTCTCCACTCATTTCTCACACACAACAAACATCACCTTTTTGAAAATAAAGTGTGAGAGATTTATATTTTTATAAAAAAGTGTATTCGTTCGTTCATTGAAGTTGCCATTATCTATTGATTATGTTCCCGTGGATATTGGCCTAGGGGTTAGAGTGTTCACCAATGGCCCGGGAGACCTGGGTTAAATCCCAGGTCGAGTCATACCAAAGACTCAAACAATGGTACTTGATGCCTCCTTGCCTAACACTCAGCATTATAAGGTACGGATCAAGGGTAAAGTAGAGCAATCCAGGGAAGGAGTAGCGCCCTCCCCTAGTAGCTATCGAAAAGGGAGCCTTCGGGTTACCCTCGACTATGGTCGCTAACTTTACTTTTACTTTATACACGTAGTGTACTATACAACAACTCTCCGGTAAACAAAAGGTTCCGACAGCAGCGATCATTAAGGAAATTCTCGCTGGCAATCCTCTGAGACAGAAAACGGCCCATCATTATTGATTTCTTCAAAAAAGTAAGTGTAAACAGTGGTTCATATTGCCATAAGGCAAAATTCACTTTATTTATTAACTCTCGTGTATATATATATACATATATATATATAGATATGTCGTCAATCAATAAATACGTAACTTTGTATATATATATATATATATATATATATATATATATATATAATTCCGTATTTTCTGCACAATTTCTTTGTTTTTGTGCGTGAAAATTTGATTTTTTTTTTTTTTTACTTTTTTGTGTAAATTTGATTTTTATACGTTTTACTTAGAAAAATATATAAAAAGCCTTTTTTCGTTTAAATTCGATTTCTTTGTGGCTTCTATCACAGGAATATAAATCAGATTCATTGAATATGTTTTTCTTTTTTCTTTGCTCATCGCAATTTTTATGCCTAGTTTTATACTTTTAGCTCTTATAAAGTTAATTATTTATGCCGGAATCTGCCTAATGAAACTTTTTTTTTTCATCTTTTTGTTTTAGTCATATTAAGTAGAGTTTTCTGAAGTAAGAAGACATATCCTCTTCACAACAGGCAAACATGCCTATCTGCACACTTATCTATCTATCTATCTATCTATCTATCTGATCAAAAAAATACTAAGATTGAACGTTTACACTTTCTTCTTTTTTCTAATGGCAAGGCTCTACTCCGTAGGTTTTGTGGGTAGTGACTCAACCTTTATTTTAATTGATCCCAGATCCACTCGATCCAAATTGACATTTCCTGTTAGGGTCCCATCTAGATAGATCTGTATACATCTGTACAATAATTAAAGAAATCTACTTAAAACGTAAGGCAAACTTACTTATCTACACTCTCCCTCCCTCGCTCTTTCTGTCTCTCTATCACTCTCTCTATCACTCTCTCTCTCCCCCCCCTCTCTCTCTGTATATATATATATATATAAATATATATATGAAATATGATAAAAATATATCACGACAGAAGTTTTACGTTTTAAGAATTTGAAAATGTTTAATTAAAACGAAGATACGTGCGCAGCTTAGCAATGAATAATAAAGTGACGATGTCACAACGTCCAGATTATGTCTAGACACATTAGTTCAAAGGTTGATTGATTCTTGGTTTATTTTAATGGTATCTCAACCTCTCTGGGGTTATTTTATGCATTTATATAATTTTATTCATTTTCTACTACACTTAGCCGGGGCAAGACAATATGCCGACTGCGTCTCTGCAAAAGGGTAAGACCCGCTCCCGACGTGTCCTGGATATGACACTAAACCATCAAATGGTAAAGCTCCAATCCGAGTGCTTTGTGAGAATGTTCATTACCACTTCACAATCATTACTCCCATGTCCACCTTGACCTTGTGTCATATCCTGTCCGAGCGGAGGGGTTGGTAAATAGTATCACTTGTGAGTTCGTCCTTACTTCTCCAGCAGGGTCTACCATGTCTGGTTCGTCTAATTTAGATGGTTTTCGTGATGGGTGATAGGTGGCCGTACAGCTGCTGTTTTTTGGGGGTGCTGCTTCCAGGACTTGTTCAATATTGCTCGCAACACTCTTGTGTAATTGCCGTCAAGCTTTGCCCCCATACGTTTTGTTAGCGTCCATGTGGTGTACATATATAGCAGTCTGTGCAAATGTATGAATCGTATTGAATAGAATTATTAGCATTAAATAGCAATACTTGAAAACATTTAAACAGTGGCATTTAAAACTGTGCAATATTTAAAACAACTGTTGATATATATCTATATTTACCCAACCCCTCCGCTCGGGCAGGATAAGACATAAGGTCAATTTTTTTAAGCAGAGTTTAACAGGTTTGAATTCAGAGTTTTCCTTCTCCTAGACTAGTTGCCTCACCAAGGCTGAAGAACCCAGTCTGTCCTACTATTTACCCATAGCTGGAGGTAGAATAATTGGATTCATACATTTCCCAAGAGTATTCGTACAATGTGAAATGAAGCCAGTCTCGTCCAGGATTTGAACTCGTATCGCCGTGTCCATTTCCTACGACAATATCCATTACTCCACAGGCACCTCCAACTGTTGATATATATCATTCAGTATGATCTTATCATAACAACGGTACATATACAAATTCACAGTAAGAATACAATACAGGTACGAACGGTTTATTAATTTCTGACTTAGGTTCTTCGACACAAGGAGAGAGACACAATTCCTAAAAGTCTTTTCTACCCATACATTGCTGACCATTCTATCTGACCATCTCCCACACGGCACATCTCGTGATGTTTAAGAACTCTGTCGATAGAGATCCGAAAAATCCAACTACATCTTTCAACGGTAGAGAACTCAACTCAATGGCAGAGAACTCAATTCTCTGCCTCCATGGTCCAAAATCAACCCTCAAATGCCATGTTTTTAAAATCTTCCAAATTCTCAGCCCATCTCTTCTGGGCATGACGTCATCCACACTCCAGCTCAATTTCCTGTCTGCGGTTTATTATGACAATGGTGATTGTCATACCCTTTAAACGCAAGGGTAAAACTGTACCAAATGACTATGCCCGAAACTCTTAACCCGAATAGTTCAAAGCCCAACCAAACTGAATGATTAAATATAGTTAATAAAAAATGATTAATATAAATAAATCATTCCTTAATTATATAACACTGTGTGCCTACAAATAATAAATCAAATTATTCTACTTAAAACAATTTATCTTGAACAAATTTAACAATAAGAACACTTAAAAAATATTCACTCACAAATCTTTTATATATATATATATATATATATATATATATATATATGCGCGCGCCCGCGTGTGTGTGTGTGTGTGTGTGGTGAAGTCAATAAGTTTCCAGACTTTTTTTGTACAGGCATTTAAAATTGTCGTAGACACTTGAAAATTCAGCATATTATTGTTTTACATCTTATGAGATGACTGACCTATATTTATGATTTCAGGTTCAAATGAACCACTACAGCAGCAATTGGAATACACCCTACTAAAGCCTGATTGTCACAACTGGTGAATTTCAATAATGCAATCCTGAAGTGAGGACACTTTAGAAGAATGATATGCTATAAAATTCCTTTTCAAACATGGAAAAAATGCCAGAGAATCGTATGGAATGCTTCAGACTGCTTTCGGAGCATCTTGCATGAATCGAGCATCATTTTTTGATTGCATAAGAGATTCAAGGAAGGCAGAGAGTCTGTGAAGAATGATGAGAGGTGTGGGAGGAGTAAGGAAGTCAATACACCACAGTTGATTGACCAATGGGTTAGGGTTAGGGTTACTATGTTGAGGTTTTAAGGGGGTTCAAAAAGAGATTCCGTCGAAAGAGGACAGCTCTCTTCAAATCGGGTCAGTGGCATTTCCACCAGGACAATGCACCAGTCCACAATTCCATCCTTGTCACAGACTATTTGACCAAGATGGGCATCAAGACAGTTCCACAGCCTCGCTATAGTCCAGACCTTACTCCCTTTGACTTTTGGTTATTCACTAAGCTCAGAGGCTGTCGTTATGAGACAATTGAGGAGATAAAAGAGGCTGTGACGAAGGTCATTAACACGCTCACACAAGAGGACTTCCATGGAACCTTCCATAAGTTGTTGGAACGGTACAACAAGTGCATTGCAGCCGGAGGAGATTACTTCGAAGGAGACTTGAGTTTTATGTGTGTACTATCAATAAAAGTACCCATATGAAAAAAGTGTGGAAACTTTTTTAATGATCCTCGTATGTATATATATATATATATATATATATATATATATATATATATATATATATATAACTGAGTGTAAACAAATGGTTGATGCTAAATTAACTTTTCCGTGTTACATACGTGAAACCATTTAACTGTGTGCAAACAAATGATTAATATAGTGAGTAGAAGCAAAATTAGGAATATTCTATTTTAAGAATAAACCACTCTATTAATTTAATTTAAGATTAATTTTAAGTTTAAAAAATAAACAACAAAATAAGAAGGTAGACATTAAACAGTTAATTTTCTTTAAATGGCTGCAATTTTTTTTTTCAGTTTTTCGAAACGATTTGCATGCCTTCAAAATAAATTCTTCAAACATCTATTTCAATTCTTCTCAATAGAAATCTTAAACGAACCAATATTTAGATGGGAAGTTACGTTTGTTTTGTTTTGTCAAACAACCCATATAGCGTAATCAAGGGCTGTAACGTTTGGGTCGAATCTTGTTTGATTGTTGTCCTCAAAGTTTTCTTGGGGGCGTCCTCCTGGTGTAATGGTTAAAGCGAAGGACTGCGGAATCGTAGTACGCGAGTTCGTACTCCAGTCGCGCTATTACGTTCACTTTCGGGCAAATACCCTTGGGAAAGGTATGAACCCCCATTATCCTCCCAGCTATGGGTTAAATAGTACCGCTAATGTTCTTCTAGGAAAATAGCATTGGCATTAAATAACCTACAAAGGTTGATATGCCATTAAACAAAGAAACCTTAAAGTTTTCTTATGGCCACTCAATTCATAAGCGTGCTTTCTTACTGAGGTTGTGGGATCCTTCCTAATCACCGTAACGAGAGCAGTTAAAAAGTCTTCCTTTGGTTTTTTTTTTTGTTTTTTTTGTTCAATCCTCCAAACCCGGTTTTCCTTAAAAAGGTCTTTAACTGTAAAAAAAAAATGCATTGTATTTCGTAGATAAAAAAAACTTTGTCTTTGTTTCGGTGTTAAGTAAATCATAGATTCTTTGTCGTTTCTTTTCTTGCTTACTTATATTGTGCTGAATTTTAATTTAAAAAGTGCTTGAATAATATAGCTAATAAAGGAAATGTATATTTATAGCGATTTTTTTTTTAAATTAGATTAAACTGACTAAAAAAAGGTTTAAAAACTTAATCGATTTTTTTTTTGCTTCCAGACTCTGTATATTTAATAGTGATAGAAATTCTTGAAACGTGTGAAAACAAATGAACTCTGCGTCATTTAAAATTATCTACAAACTTGCTATAATCAAACAGGCGACATCAACACACTAGACGGAACCCCTCTGAAACTAGTAGACAAGTTCACCTACCTAGGAAGCAGCGTCCCATCAACCGAAAAGGACATCGACACGCGGCTAAAGAAGACATAGACAGCTATCGATAAGCTATCGGTCATATGGAAATCAGACCTGACCGATAAAACGAAACGAAGTTTCTTCAGGCAGCTGTCGTATCGATACTGCTGTATGGATGCACTACTTGGATGCTAACTAAACGGCTGGAGAAGAAGCTAGACGGCAATTACACAAGAATGCTGCGAGCAATATTAAACAAGTCCTGGCGGCAACATCCTCCAAGGCACCAACTATACGGCCACATACCTCCCATCACGAAAATAATCCAAGTTAGACGAACCAGGCATGCAGGACACTGCTGAAAAAGCAGGGACGAGCTCATAAGTGATGTACTCCTATGGACACCCACATATGGCCGGGCAAAATCAGGACGACCAGCTCGAACATACATTCAGCAGCTATGTGGTGATACGGGGTGTAGCCCTGAAGACCAGCCAGAGGCGATAAAAGATAGGGAGAAGTGGCGAGAGAGGATCAGGGATATCTGTGTCTGCGGCACGACATGATGATATATATATATATATATATATATTAAATGCCATGGAATTTTTTCTGTGGTCCCTGGGTTTCATGGAGTTTATTTATTATTATTATATAATAGCTCTATCCTAGATATTGAGCACTCTCCATATTTTATTGCTCTTGGTTCGCCACAAACCCACAAAGTGATTTAGTTACCAGCAACACTGGTAAAATACATATATATATATATATATATATATATATATATATATATATATATATATATGTATGTATTATTTGGTCCAGTTAAACTAGAGTTGGGAGTAATAAACAAATAAAAAAACGGAAGTGAGAAAAAACGAGGAGATTACTCTTCACCCCTCTTCCATCCCCATCCCCCGTGACTATTCTGAATTATTTTATCTGTTAGATCTAGATAAAAGTCCTGTTAAATTTTTCTTCGTTTTTTTTGGTTTACATCAGAAACACATAACAGGAGGGAAAAGTAATTTATAATCCTTAAGTAACCGGTCTTTGGTTTTTCTTAAAGAAAGTATATATATATATATATATATGCATTGACAGGATTCGACATTAAATAACCTCCAAGAGTTGACATGCCACAAAACCCAACCATCGCCCCAAGTTCACATACATTTTTTGTAATTCTTTCGTAAAAGCTTTTTTTTTAACATTTCACTTTGACGGTATTTAAAATCCTCGGGGATTGTTTTATTATAATCATTTCGTATGGAATTCATCTTGTTTACATTCATATGATTTTATATTACTTTTCTCAAGAAGGAAATTTGTCATCCTTGACATTTTAAAATAGTTTCTTCATATTGCTTGTGTTTAAAGATTTTTGTCTTATGAACACTAAGTATCGACATCTTATGCAAAAATATTTAACAGTGTAGGGTATTTGAAATACTATACACTGTGATTGTTCCACTTGTTTGAATATAAAAGAGTAAGTAAGTCTTATGTGACTAATGTTAAATTTCTGCATCATATGAGATAATGTCTGTTGTATCCTTGGGGTGTAATGGTTAAAGCGATGGACTGCGGAATCGTAGTAAGTTCGAACTCCTGTTGCGCTATTACGTTCAGTTTCAGACAAATACCCTTGGGAAAGATATAAACCACCTTATCCTCCCAACTATGGGTCAAATAGTACCATTACTGTTCTAGAAGGATGTCTTTGGCATTAAATAACCAACAAAGGTTGATAAGCCATTAAAAATAAAGAAACCAAAGCAAAGAAAATGTTTAACTGTGTTTGACTTGATATACACTGTGGTTGTATCTTTTGTTCGAATATAAAAAAAGTACCTAAGTGTCGTGTTACAATTTTACAATCAAGGTATATTTACTTGTTTCTAAATTTTCCGAGAGCCGATTTTCATTCGACTAGCACGGGTTTTCATCAGGAATACTTTATTGTGTATGCTGTTATTCCAATGTTTTTGCCATCGTATATGGAATAATTAATTGATTTCGATATTTAGGTTCCCGTATGGAATTTGGACTTTGTCGGAGGCCCTATTTAAACTTACCTAATCATCATTTTCGTTTTCTTTAATAAAAAAAAATAGCCTGGCATTTCAGCGTACCAGATACAATTACGCAGAAACAATTTCTAAGAATGAAGATTATTTTGAAGAAAATTAACATTTCATTCATTGTTCAGTTATATCTTGGTAAATACAGATTTAGTTTCGATACTTTTTCAAAACAGTTGGTATTTTGAAGAAAATCAACGTTTCATTCATTGTTCATTTTTGTCTTGGTAAATATAGCTTCCGTCAGGATTCTTTTTCAACACAGTTCGTATTTTGAAGTAAATCAACGTTTCATTCATTGCTTATTTCTGTCTTGATAAATACGGTTTTGTGTCATATACAGGACACTCGTTGTTAGAGGAGGACTTACTCTTCCGCAGAGATGCAGGCGGTCTATTCTACAGACCAAGTCGACTGGACTGGACAGTTCTTACTAAAAGAATTATGGCACATTTTTTTATAAGCGAAATTAAAATATGTAATATTGACATTAGAAAAAATAGCGATAAAATTACGCTGATGACTTCAAAAAAGTAAATCAAATGTTTTTCCTGTTTATTATAATGTCAATTATTTTATGAATTATAACATTTATAACTTAATTCATTATTTTACACATAATATCATTAAAAACGATGTAAACGTTCGCATTTCTACGAACTTTTAACTTTCAATAGCTCTTTACGCATTAAAACAAAAACAAATGAAAACTTTCTCATTCGCACGAAAGTATATGGGGCTGAGGGAATTTTGTTGGCTGTTATTAGTTTCGTTCAGTTGGTAGGGGGTTAAATTTTTGATATTTGATTCCATTGGTTTTCCTGTAATCCTTTCTAATTCTTTGTCTGTGGAAGGCTGCAAAAGAAAATTACAAAAAGAAAGGAAGAAAAGAGACTAAGATACCATAAGATTTCAACTTTATTTTTGAACTTTCTCGTAGCTACTCTGTAGCAAGTAAATAAGAGGGCAGCTGTCTCTCCTAAATAAGGCGTTGAAATTCACTAGTCGTTTTTGTTGGCTGATAAGTCTAACTTCAGTATTTTTAGTAGAGGGTGATAAGTTCCGTTGGTGCTGTCAGTATAAGCAGGTGTTAGCAAAGAAGGCTGCAATTATCGGATGAGTGAGCCAGCGTGCCTCTAAGTGGACACGTGGTTTCCCCTACCAGCAGGAAAGAAGCAAACCTTTCTCGTCCCAGTTGTCACTGCTGAATGGGCCCGAGTTTCCTTCTCGTTTCCTGATCTTTTTCAGGAATGCTCAGTTCCAACTTCCTGCTAGGAGCTTCTGATGAACTTCTATACTTTATGAATTGTCTTTCTTTATTTTATTATTCTTTTTTCTCTCCTCTACAAGTATAAATCTAATTAATTTTTGACGCATAAAAACAAAAACAATAACGAAAAAAATTGAAAACTTTCTCGTTCGTAGGAACATATAGCTTTAATTAGCTTTTTACTCATAAAAAACAATGAAAACTTTCTCGTTCGTACGAACGTAAGTGTTTAATTAGCTTTTTACTCATAAAAACAAAAAAACAATGAAAACTTTCTTGTTCGTACCAACGTAAGGGTTTAATTAGCTTTTTACTCATAAAAAAAAGCAATGAAAACATTCTCGTTTGTACGGACACGAAATAATAATATTAATTGAATTGTTATCTTTGAAAAATTTTTATGTTTGATTTATATCTATATTTCATAATTATATTTGGTATTTTATTCCGTTTTATATTTTTTCAAATAAAAAAAATACAGACGAAAAATCCAAAATTATCTTCCTGATCTTTGTGGAACAAAACATGAGGACAGAGTTTGTCAACAGAAGACGTGTTTATTCACCACAAGAGAACAGAAATAGATAATACTTGTTTTGTTATTATGAATAGATATTGAGAAATAAATAAATGAAAATAATTCCAAAAATTAATTTGTTATAATACTTGTCAATGATTCAATTGTTTTCTGATTAAACAAAAAAGGAGTTCCTCATTACTGACATTGATTTGTTATAATTGACCGTCAAAGTCAATTCTCTCTCTGTCAATATATACATATATATATATATATATATATATATATATATATATATATATATATATATATATATATACGCGAGTGTGTGTGTATGTGTCAGTAAATATATGTGTGTGTATATGTATGTGTCTGTATATGTGTTTGTGAGAATATGTTCATAAATATGTATGTGTGTGAGTAAATGTATATATATATATATATATGTGTGTGTGTGTGTGTGTGTGTGTGTGTGTGTGTGTGTGAAACGATATCATAGAATCATCCGACCTGTTCGAAATTTGATACACTCTGGGAACTTTCCGAATTTTCCTCATAATCAACAACCAGTCACGAGCCAAGATGAGTGTTGCACGTTGGTGTGAATGAATTTTGACATACACGTGCGTGGTTACGGATGTAGGGTCACTAAAATCAATAGTTTGCATCTGACGTCATATTGGAACGAATTGACAAAGTTAAAAGTAAATTTTGCCGGGTCAGATATTCTTTAAAAAATCATAGTTGCATATTTCAATATAAGTTTTAGTTTGGAATGAATTTTATTTTACTGAATAAGGGAACACATTCTTTTGATGGCAAATGGTAACGAGGGAAACATACGTTTTGTTTGTTCTCGTTTTTTTTTGTTTTAATGGCATATCAAACTTTGAGGTTTATTTAATGCTAATCCCATCCTCCTAGATAAAGAGTTGAGGTACAACTAAAGGTTTCTTTGTTTAATGGCATATTAGCCTTCGTGGGTAATTTAATATCAAAGCCATCCTTGTAAAAGAACAGTAATGGTACTATTTAAGGTTTCTTTGTTTTAATGGCATATCAAGCTTCGTGGTTTATTTAATGCTAATCACATCCTTCTAGATAAAGAGTAGTGATACAACTTAGGGTTTCTTTTTTTAATGGCATATTAACCTTTGTAGGCAATTTAACGCCAGAACCATCATTTCAGTAGAGGAGTAATAGTAATATTCAAGTTTTCTTTGTTTAATGGCATATCAAACTTCCTGGGTTATTCAATGCCATTACGTTCATTTTCAGACCACTACCATTCATAAAGGCATGAATTCACTGGGATTTTTCAGCTATTGGAGGCCAATTGCCTGGGGCTGTAGAATACATCGATTGCATTTCTGCTGAGGGGTTAGACATCCATCAAAATGTGCTCTGGATATGACCCTAAGCAATCTATCCTAGTCTTTTGGGGCTGCAGAATACACCGATTGCATTTCTGCTGAGGGGTTAGATATCCACCAAAGAGTGTCCTGGATATGACCCTAAGCAATCTATCCTAGTCTTTTGGGGCTGCAGAATACACCGATTGCATTTCTGCTGAGGGGTTAGATATCCACCAAAGAGTGTCCTGGATATGACCCTAAGCAATCTATCCCAGTCTTTTGGGGCTGCAGAATACACCGATTGCATTTCTGCTGAGGGGTTAGATATCCACCAAAGAGTGTCCTGGATATGATACTAAACAATCTAGCCCAGTCCTTGGAGGCAGTAGAATAGACCGACTGCATCTCTGCAGATAAGTAAGACTTCCCAAAGGAGTGTCTGTGGCCCAGTTGGCTGGGGCAGTATATGATAAACCGAGAGTATACCTGTAGAGAGGTCAGACTCAGCCAACTAGAGTCCTAATATTACACTAAGCCATCTGATGGTGAGGCTCCAGTAATCCTAGAGCTTTGGGGATTGTAGAGTACCCCTTCATTGATATCGCTCCAAGGTCTACCCTGGCCATCTGACAGGGTCCTACCAACATGAGTTAGTTGGGTGCAAACATCGGTGCAGGTGTTAATGCGGGCGCATGCGGGCGGACGAAGGTGTCACTCAGAGATGTCACAATAGTCCTAGACGAAACGGGTGACGGAGTGCGAGTGACGTCACGCACCGGAAGCGCGCAGAGGTTTGTGGAGAATTGAAAGAAAGTTGGAGAGTTGAAAACTAGACGCCGAACGAGCAGGTTCGACTTTTGGGGCTCGCTGAGGCGAGACGAATTTGCGCGTCGTGGGTGCTGCACAAGATAGCGACCAAAGGAATAAGACGGCATAGCGAGATTGTGTCTCTCCTCCTTATGTCGAAACCTTTAACTCAAAGTTAATAAAAAGATTTCGTACCTGAACAAGAAGTCGTTACGTGTTTTTAAATTTCGAGATTCCTATGTTCTTTATATGTTCTATCGTTATGAACATTATATGTCTATTTCGCACATGGCGTTAATTGTGGATATGTAACAATATGCTAAATTGAATTTTTGTTGTAGAAATATTTGATCATTCAACTATGTGTAAACAGTGACTAATATTTGATTGCAGTGTTAGTGATATATAGCAATACTTGGAACTATTCAATTTTGTTAACTTATGCTTAATTGAATTGTTAGAAATAGAACTGTTTGGAATATTTAACTGCGTTTAAACAAATGGCTGATGTTTGATTGAAGGGTTAGTGATATATTGCAAAATTTGGAAATCATTAAACTTTGTTGACTTATGTTAATCTGCGATTAAACAAAAAACTACAAATTAAAACCTACTAATCCAGAGCCGTTAGGGGAAACAAAGAATTCAAACTTTTCCTTTGGGCATTAGCTAAATTGGGAAATTCAAACACTTTGATCCACGTTTGAACATGAGTAGTCTATTCTATTTTCTTACGGCGATAACCAATACGGTATGTATACCTCGATACTTTCAGTCCCTCCAAACAACAAATTGCTTGTAGTACTGTCACATTCACTCACTTACTCACTTTTAAACAGAATCCCTCCACAATCAGTTGCCTGCATCGGATGGTGAGGCTCAAAAACTGGAGATTTAGAGATCTGGAATACGACTTCGTTCACATGACTATCAGGCCTACTCAGACCAGAAATAGGGCAATCTTTGCGCTCAAAACCAAGGGTAAAATAGAACTGTTCAATTGTTGCATACATATATATATATTGGATACATACCGACGCAATGATAACAGACGCAGGAATAAACGACACATGATAAAGACGCAGGAAGGAAGACGCAGGAAGACTTCTTTAACAAAATATTTACCTTTCTGTCTTTATTGCAAGGGTTCGAAAAGGTTGTGTGGAGTTTTATTGTGAGAGGGAGCTAGAGACCGAACAAAAACTTCATATTTTGACCCCACTGTTATGACCGTCACGTTGTGTTTTTCTTGTTCTCTTGATGCTCAACCGGAGGCCTAGGGCTCACTCTGCTGGATGCTGGCTTTCTTTACTGCATCTTATCAGCATCTTCTCTGGACCCTAAACTCCATCAGGGCCAAAAGGCCCCTTCGGCCTGATGTGGCTTTCCCTACCACATCTCGACTCCAACTCAACTGGCAGCAACTGCCTCTGCCTCTCCCTCTGCCTCTCCACTGCCAACTGCTAACTGGACTCGAATTCAACTGAGTTAAATAATAATTCAACGCCCACACGACCGCCCACTGGATCTTTGAAATCGAATGTTTAATTATCATCAAGCGGAAAATTGTCATGCAGTTCAGAGGTCACTCTCTTCCAGTGCATCAGTGTGTATTGGCACAGTGGGACCTTCACCTTGTCCCATATCATAAGCCTTAATCCGCCCACGCGATCTCTTTCGATTACTGGCCATTGAAATGTGTCACTTCCTTCCGGTGCATCACCTTGAATGGCATTTTTGGCCGGGTCAAAAGGTCAAAACATAATACAATCATTTACTAAAGATTATTATTATTATTATTATTAGTTTTTTGAAAGCACACATGGCCAAGAGAAATAAAATACATCTAATTTCAATTTTTATTTTTAACACACAATTTTGTATGGGTTTTACCTGCAAAAAAAATTTGAATATAAATATGAATTAGTTTTTATAGTACTCTACGAAAAGTCAGTCTATTGCAAAAAATTTTTAAAAAATCTTTTAGGATGAGGCTTGAAATAATTTGAATGACGACGAAAGGTCTTATTATTTAAAAAATATGTGACCAATATCTCGGACAAAAAATTTAAAACTCAGTAATCAAAACCATATATATATATATATATATAGAGAGAGAGAGAGAGAGAGTGGCCCGAGAAAGGTTTTTAGCCAGGAGAAAATAAAATACACCCAATTTCAAAGTTTTATTACATAATGCCAACACAAAATAAATATACAGTATTTGGAATTAGATGGAGTACGTCCTCCATTTTCTAATTTCAGAGCTTGTATTCGATTTTTAATGTATTCGATCAATTTATCAATAACCGTTCTATCCATATTTTGCCTCCTTTAGCGATGTTTCTTTAAGCGTTACCACTGACGTGATATTGGTCGCACGCTCTCGAAGTTTTCGGTCAATGTTTTCCAAACGTACTTTATTGGGTTCATGTCAGGACTTTGGGTAAACTGTGGAAGCGACTAGATTTTTTTGCAATTCCTTCTAGGCCTTTCCAACTTAGCTTGTATGACTTGAAAAAGATAGACATTCCTGTCAATCTGATGTGTTTCAGATGGCGAGAGTAATCTTTAGACAGTAATTTGGATCATTAAATCGCTCGTCAAAAAGAATCAGCTCAGATTTCCCTCCATACCATTACTTCCAAGTTTCAATGTCACCTGCAGACATTCAATCTTCCGACTCTCATTCTGATTTCTCCAAACATAAACTTGTCTCGAATTCAAATATTGGCTGAATTCATAATCGTTGCGCTTCAATTCTTTCGGCCTGTCCCTACGTCTCTTCCTATAAACCTCTGAAATTAAGATCTTCTTTCCTACAACGCTTTTTTGAAAGCCTCGCTCTTTCGGGGTCTTTCTCAATGCATATGTTGACAGTTTCGTGCTGCAAGTGACTTCTGACGCACTGATGACGGTTTACGATGACTTCTCTCTTCAGTCTCCTTTTCGATGCTTGATATTCGTGATCGTTGTTCCACACAACAATGGCCTTCTTTATTAAATTTCTTGAAATTTACAAATTTCTTTACTTCCATGAGCTTTCATTACAAAATATAAGTCAACTATCCTCCATAGATAAGAGAAGCTTGATACTACACGGTATTGTCAGAAAAGTAAGAAGAGACGTCACAACACAAGACAAAATTACTGTAATAAAAATGTATCTACCCAACTATATATATATATATATATATATATATATATATATATATGGAGTTTATAATATTTGAATGGTAAAGTTGTTTCAGAGAGTTTCAGCGATGATAATCTTATCCTTCTTAAACGTAGTCGAATTGGAATTTTTCAACGAAAGTTGTTTGCTTAGATATTAGATTTTTCTGTCAACGTAGTAAGGGCCTCGCGTGTGCAAAAATTAGGCGATAAATCTTAATTATTTTTTCAAGATTTATAAGAAGTGATAGTGTATTGCTATAAAAAAAAATCAGCTATGGCTTTTTTTTCTGGGTGAGTCTTAGAACTTTTTGAACGACTCTC
Organism: Sepioteuthis lessoniana; assembly: GCA_963585895.1. Classification (NCBI taxonomy): domain Eukaryota; kingdom Metazoa; phylum Mollusca; class Cephalopoda; order Myopsida; family Loliginidae; genus Sepioteuthis; species Sepioteuthis lessoniana. The sequence goes on from CAUZXS010001948.1 coordinate 35,970, forward strand.
GTACGTATATGAAAATGCCTATTGTGACTATTCTCTTTGGATCAAACTATGACAGTAAAATCTGACCTTCTGATTAGTTAAATAGAATTAGTCCGCGCTGAAGATTTAGACAAGTCTCTATCGGCTCAATCTCTGCAGTGGATTCTGTAAAAGCTTCAACTCGTGGAGGCACAATTGTTTTGGAATTCTTGCAGCCAAGCGGGAATTCAACTGGAATGTTAGCTGGGAAGTGATTACTCTTGACTTGGTCACTTGGAGAGACAATCTGATTCTGCGAGGACCAAAAACTGTCGTTGATCCAGAGAAATACATCAATAATGAAGATATCCAGCGCTTCAGGGCGTATATAACGAGCAACGAACGTAATTCAGCCAAATTTTCTTGCTTGCTTATACACTTAATTCATTAAGGACGATTACTTACGGGACACGAAGCAGTAAAAATATTTGATTTAGTTTGGTTTTATGACACATCAACAATTGTAGGTTATTTAATGCCAAATCCATTCTATACATAAAAACAGTTCTATTTCAAATAATTCAGTTTATCATAAATACAGTTTTTGTTTAGACACAGTTAAATGCAAAAGCTGTTATATTTCAAACAATTCAATTTAGTATAAGTACACAGTTTGAATATAAAATTAGTTCTATTTCAAGCAATTCCGTTTAACATAAGCATACAGTTTTTTTCTACGTGTCCCATAGATTGCACCCTATCAAACCCTTCCACTCCGAGCAAGAATGAACCTAGAAGCGAAGTCAATGAACGGACACTCCGCATTCCCCAAAGCTCCAGTATTATAGGAGTGGCACTTTCGTGTCATATCTAGGACACTCGTTTGGGGAGTTTTACACCTCTGCAGAGATGCAGTAGGTGTAGTCTGCAGCCCCAACGTACTGGACCATAAAAATACTTGGCTGAGTCAAAAGCTTTGCAATATTTGGTAACGTCAGGCTCAAATCACGAGCTCGGAATGCTTTTGGCCGGGTTATGAGGTTGACCAACACTCTAGTCTGTGAAATGTCGAGGGCACCGGATAATCTCTAACTCACAGCTGCTCACTATAATCGCTTCTTTAGCTTGGACCTCGAAATCTAAACTTTGCAAATACTGTCAACACATCGCCTAAACCTAAATAAACATTATTATTTAAGATAAACAAAGTCACTAATTAACAACATCACATCTCCACACTAAATTATGACTCTTTGAAACTTGTGAACAAGTTCATCTACATCAGAAGCAATGTCTAATCTGCTGAAAATGGCATCAACATGTGATAAGTGAAGACATGGACACTTTTTTTTGTCAGCGGCTTGTCTAACCGTCATCTAACCTTTAACAGGCCATGTAAGTCACGTGGATATCAAAACAGAATGCACCTTTGTCTTAAGTTTAACAAAAGACGGCAGAATTGCCATGTCTCATCAGTAATGTATACTGTGATCTACCACACAAGACATCGAACCAGAGACCACAGAATACAGACCCGACACTCTACCACTGACTACTGGTCCACATCGCACATAAACTCGGACAAATTAAATGGAAATTGTTGGGCAAAATGAGCTGACGCTTCTTGAATGTTAGGTGGACCTGGAGGTGACCGTGTCCTCTGTAAGAGTACGGATGTCAACCTGTTCAAAACATCAACAACAAAGCTTGTGTGCCACTGATGGTGTAATGGTTAGCAAGCTACGCTAGCAAACCTACACGAGTGAGTTCGAGTCTAATTGGGTGCCCCATTCATAAGGCCTAGTGCCACATCTTAGCAAAAATCGACAACATGACTTTCATGTCAAAAGATTAATAAACAGACAGAGAAAAGTACTCAACGCCCCTACATCTCAAGAACTGGAGTTTCACATTCAGATGCAGTTTAGTATCATACCCAGGATACCCCCCTTTTTTTTTGGGGGGTGGAGGTACTTGTGCCTCTGCAGAGCATAGAATCAGCGTATACTACGCAACCTTGACTTAGCGGCGTCTGAGCTTGAAATTGATTGCAAACTGAGTCAACACCAGCTCAGGGAGCCTGCGATAAAGTAATGGTTAACAAGCGATTCATGCCGTCCATTAATCAATCCAGTCCTCACAAGGTGACACACTGTAAAAACCTTGCGCTAAAGTAATGGTTAACATTCTAGTCTAATCGATTATTCATGAGCTCAATCCTCTTTGGCTGCCCTACTATTATTTTCCAGTGGTAAGCTTAAGATATATCTACACAGTCATCCTAATATATAGTAATGGTTAACTAGCTAGTCTCACGGATCATTAACGAGTTCAATCCTCACTGAGTTCCCCACAATTATTGCTTAGTGCTAAGCTTAGTAGATATCGACACAGGGATCCTATAGTAGAGTAATGGTTAACAATCTTGTCACATGCGTCATTAATGAGTTCAGTCCTCACTGGGTGCCCTACTATTATTGCTTTGTGTTTAGTTGAATAAATATCTATACAAGTTTTCTACCAGAGAGTAATGGTTAACAATCTTGTCACATGGGTCATTAATGAGTTCAATCCTCTCTGGGTGCCCTACTATTATTGCCTTGTGTTTAGTTGAATAAATATCTATACAAGTTTTCTACCATAGAGTAATAGTTGGCAAGATAGTCTCATGGATCATTAATGAATTCAGTCATCACTGAGTTCCCATCAAGTATTGGCTAGTGCTAAGCTTAGTAGATATCGACACAGAGATCCTACCACAGAGTAACGGTTAACAAGCTAGTCTCACGGATCATTAACGAGTTCAATCCTCACTGAGTGCCCCAAAATTATTGCCAAGTGCTAAGCTTAGTAGATATCGACACAGGGGTCCTACAGTAGAGTAATGGTTAACAATCTTGTCACATGGATCATTAATGAATTCAGTCTTCACTTGGTGCCCCACTATTATTGCTCTGTGCTAAGTTTACTAAAAATATATTCTGGGAGACTACAGTAGAACTATGGTTAGAGGCTACATTCACAGATCATTTATAAGTTCAGTCTTCCAAGGGTTCGCAGCTATAATAGCCTTGAGCCAAGCTTGGTAAATATTTACACAGGGACATTGCTATGTTTAATAAAGTTGTTCATCAGATCAATATTCGTGTAGTGAGGTCAATTCTTTTTGGGTGCTCCACACACATAGCCTTGTACCAAGTTTAGTAAATATCTTCATGGTGCTCCTGTCTGAGAATTTTTTAATGAGTGACTGTGTGTGTGCGGTTTTGTGAGTATACATGTGTGTAGGCATCAAATACTCCATGAATCACAAACAATAAAAACGAAAAAATATCCTCCAATAGTGAAGGAAGAAACTAAAGAAATATGGAATTGAATCTTTCTGCATATCAATTGAGAAACCCGAAATCTTAAATCAGAAAAATATTTAAAATAGAAAAATAATATAATTAAATCAGATTCCCCATCTTTTTCCATTTTTATTTCTTTCGCTTCTTGGAAGACCAAAAAAAAAATGCGAAAAAATACGCCAAAGAGTTTTACAGGAATAATTCCAAAGAAGTGTTCCTAGAATTCTTTCTTGTAAATAATTATATTTAAAAATGCTGACGTTGTATAATGCTGATTCGGGGCCCTGCTTAACCCCTCCCGTCCAGTTGTTGCCATCTGTTATGTAAAGAATAAATTCTAAAGCCTTATTCGCGACAGTTTTCACGTTTTTCTCATTTGTGGAATTTTTCGAGATTTTTTTTTTTAAATGTGTAGAAAAAATAGTCATTTCAAAAATGTTCCTTCAATAATCTGTCTACTTTTTTTTCATTCAAAAATTTTCTTTCGTTCCTTAGAACTCATTCAATTAAAGATTTAACTAACATAAAGTTATTTTCTCTCCCTAAATAAATAAATAGTATTATACAAAAATGTCTTTCCATTCAAGCTTTTCTAGGTTTGGTTTGGTTTCTTTGTTTAATGACATATCAACCTTTGTAGGTTATTTAATGCTAAAGCTATTCTCCTAGACGAACAGTAGAGATATTATTTAATCCATAAATATTTAGCATAATACAAAAATGTCTTTCCTTTCAAGCATTTCTAGGTTCGATTTGGTTTCTTTGTTTAATGGCATATCAACCTTTGTAGGTTATTTAATGCTAAAGCTATTCTCCTAGACGAACAGTAGAGATATTATTTAATCCATAAATAAATAGAAATATACAAAAATGTCTTCCCTTTCAAGCATTTCTAGGTTTGGTTTGGTTTCTTTGTTTAATGACATATCAACCTTTGTAGGTTATTTAATGCTAAAGCGATTCTCCTAGACGGTCAGTAGTGATATTATTTAACCCATAGCTGGGAGGATAAGAGAGTTAACACCTTTCTCAAGGGTATTTGTCCGAAAGTGAACGTAATAGTGCGACTGGAGTTCGAACTCGCTTACTACGATTCCGCAGTCCTTCACTTTAACCATTACACAACGAGGACCCCCCCCCAAACATTACTAAAATTTTCTTTCTTTCTCGCTTTATCTTATGAATATTTCCCTCTTTTCTTTCGATTTTTTTCTACTTTCTCGTTCTATTATTTTTTTCATTTCTTTCTATAATAACTAGCATTTTTTTTCAATAATATTTCTTTTTTTTCTTTGAAGAATATTTTGATTCTTCTCTGATCGTTCTTTTTGGACTTTTAATAATATTTTTTTGATAATATTTTAATTCTTTCTTTTTCTGATTTTTTTTTTTTTTGTTTTCTTACATTTTTTTGTTTTTCTTTCTATAATTTGCTTGTTTCGGGAAATATTTTTCGTTGTTTTCTTTCTATAATAGTTTTCATTTTCCTTCCTATAATATGTTCATTTTCCTTTCTATAATATTTTTCCTTTACCTTTCTATAATATTTTTCATTTTCCCTTCTATAATATTTTTCATTTTCCTTTCTATAATATTTTTCCTTTACCTTTCTATAATATTTTTCATTTTCCCTTCTATAATATTTTTCATTTTCCTTTCTATAATATTTTACCTTTTCCTCTCTATTATATTGTCCATTTTCCTTTCTATAATATTTTTCATTTTCCTTTCTATAATATCTATTGGTGGAAATGTGGAATACCCTGTGGAATATCATCGCATAGCTGCTGTATATATGTTCGAGCTGGTCGTCCTGCTTTTGATTGGCCACATAAGGGGATCCACAGGGGTATATTAAATATATACGATTTGGTTTGGTTAGGTTTTATGGCATATCAACCATTGTAGGTTATTTAATGCCAAATCCTCTTTATATATATATTAAATATATATGATTTAGTTTGGTTAGGTTTTATGGCATATCAACCATTGTAGGTTATTTAATGCCAAATCCTCTTTATACATACATATTAAATGTATGTGTTTTGCAAACATTTTGTGGGTAACATTTTTGAACGAGTCTAAGATCAATTTTTATCAAGTATTGCTGTTCAACACTACAAATTCTATTTAGCATTGCTCATTTATTAGCACACAGTTAAATGGTCCCAAGTATTCCTATGTATCATTAACAATTCAGTTAAACATCAGTATATTTGTTCACACATAGTTAAAAGATCAAATAGTTCTATTTCTAACAATTCCATTTAGCATGCCATTTGTTTGGACACAGTTAAATGGTTTTAAGTATTTCTAGCAGTGTCCTGCATGTCTGGTTCGTCTAACTTGAATAGTTTTCGTGATAGGGGGCAGGTGGCCGTACAGTTGGTGTCATGTGGGGTGCTGCTGCCAGGACTTGTTCAGGATTGCACGCAGCATTCTTGTGTAATTGCCATCCAGTTTTTTTCTCCAGCCGTTTTGTTAGCGTCCATGTAGTGCATCCATATAGCAGTATCGATGTGATCGCTGCCTGGAAGAAGCTGCGTTTCATTTTATCGGTTCTGGAGAAGCAGAGATGAACTCATAAGAGATGTACTCTTATGGATCCCCACACATGGCCGTGCAAAAGCAGGACGACCAGCTCGAACGTACATTCAGCAGCTATGTGAGGATACAGGCTGTTGTCCTGAAGACCTACCTAGGGCGATGAACGATAGGGAGGAGTGGCGAGAGAGGGTCAGGGATATCCGTGCTACCAGCGCGATAGGATGATGAAGTATTTCTATATAACTTTTACAATTTAACATCAGTCATCTGTTTGCACATGTTTAAATAATCGTACACGATATGTAAGACATGTGTTTGTCGGCAATTTCATTTTTAAATGAGTTAGAAGTAATTTCTTTGCACACTATCACCTCTATTTTTGTACACGGCTAAATGGTTTCAAGAATTGCTATTTAACAATAATAAATCTATTCAAAATTACTCATATGTTTGCACACAGTCAAATTGTTCCAAATATTGCTATGTCATAACAAGATTTAGGCACACAGTTCAAGTATTACTATTTAACACAAAAAGCATAACTCATTCTTTTGTACACAGTTGAATGGTTACAGCTATTGCTATGTGTCCCTAACAATTTGTTTACACGAAGGTCAGTGATCAAACAGTTCTATTTCTAACAATTCAATTTAGTATAAATCATTTGTTTGCACTCAGTTTAAATATCAAACAGTTCTTTTTGTCCTATAGATAGGACTCTACCAGGTGCTATCACTCCGGTCTAGAGAGGACCTGGGAGCGATGGCAATGAATGAATACTCCGCTTTCTTCAAAGCTCCAGCATTACTGGAGCCTCACCATCAGATTGTTTAGTGTCATATATAGGGCAGTCGTTGGGTGAGTCTTATCCTTCTGCAGAGAGGCAGTCGGTGTATTATACAACCCTAGCCAACTGGGTAATACACAGAGTTAAAGGTAAAAATAGTTTTATTTCAAATAATTCAGTGTAAGTACACAGTTTAGATATAAAAACAGTTCTATTTTAAACAATTAGGTTAATAATAAACACGCCATCTAAATGCAAAAAGAGTCCCCTCTCAATCAACAAAATTTAATCCTATTTGACCCTTAGAAATGACCCTATCAGTTGCTACCACTCCGGGCCAGAATGGACCTTGGAGCGGTGGTATTACTGGAGCGACACCATCAGATTGTTTAGTGTCATATCAGGACACTTGTTGGAGAGTCATAGCCCTCTAGAGTTGCTGTGAGTGTATTCAACAGCCCTTGCCTAATGGGCCTTGCGTATTATTTCAATCCAACAAAATCGTGACATGAAAACGAGGTTTGAATTAGAGCAATATACTTAAAATTATCTTACTGTGAATATATCGTTATTCATGATGTTTTTAATCGGTAAAATCTTCTTCTTCTTCTTCTTCTTCTTCTTCTTCTTCTTCTTCTTCTTCTTCTTCTTCTTCTCCTCCTCCTCCTTCTTCTTCTTCTTCTTCTTCTTCTTCTTCTTCTTCTTTATACATACCGATACAGTAATAAATGAGGAGTGAAGACTTCTTTAACAAAATATTTACCTCTCACTTTACTGTAAGGGTTGGAAAAGGGTTACTCAAGGTTTGCGTGTGAGAGGGAGTCGGAGACCGAACATAAACGGTAATATTTTGACCCCCACTCTTATGGTCGTCAACGTTGTGTCTTTCTCGTTCTCCAAATGCTCAACCGGAGGCCCAGCGGCCCAACTCTCTGCTGGATGATGGCTTTCTTTACTGCATCTCATTAGCAACTTCTCTGGACCCCAACTCAGTCGGGGGCCCCGAGTCCCTTCGGCCTGGTGTGGCTTTCCTTACCATATTTCGTCTATAACTTCGTCCGATCTCTAACTGTCTGACTTCTGCCTTGACTGAGTTATATAATAGTTCAACGTCCACTCAGTCGCCTACTCGATCTTTGAAATTGCATGTTTGATCGTTATCAAGCGGAAATAACTGTCATGCAGTTCACAGGTCACTCTCTTCCGGTGCATCAGTCTATGAGTGTACCATGGGAATTCTTTTTACCTCGTCCCATTTCATCAGCCAATTTCCGCCCACGCGATTTCCTCTCATAACTGCCATTAGAATGTGTCACCTCCTTCCGGTGCATCACCTTAGAATGGCATTTTTGGCCGGGTCGAAGGCCAAAATTCAACACTTCTTCTTCTTCTTCCTCTTCTTCTTCTCACCAGTATTTGTTGGTGGGCTTTCACAGGAAGCAATTCTGTGGTAGTAAATCTCCACAAGATTCCAGGACTCTTTTGAGTATCTAGGCCAATTCTGTAGTTTGGGCGTTCATGATTCTTACACTGGTTTTCAATTCCTCCTGTAGTTTCTCGAAGACCTTGGAGAGCATTATTATTATTTGGAGTTTTTCACATCAGCAAGTCTCCTCAAGTCTCCAGGACTCTTCTCAGTATTCTGACCGTTTTCAATAATGCTGTTGTTCAGATGATCTCCACTCGGCTACCAACTTCCAATTCCTCCAGTCCCCTTAATAATCCTTTTGTTACTGTGCCAAAAGCACCAATCACAATTGGTATAATTGTCACCTTCATGTTCCATAGTTTTTTTCAATTCTATAGCAAGGTCAAAGGACTTATCTCTCTTTTCAAATTCTTTCAGTTTTATTCTGTGGTCTGCCGGTGAAGCAAAGTCGAGAGTTTTGCAGGTTTTCTTCTCTTTGTTGATTTTTATAAGGTCTGGTCTTCTGGCCAAGATTAGGGGATCCATTTGTATATCAAAGTCCCATAGGAGTTTGTGTGCGTCATTTTCTAGGACAGGTGCTGATTTGTACATATACCATTTGTTGGCATGGTCAAATTTAAATTTCTTGCACATTTCCCAGTGGATCACCTTGCCGACCAACTCGTGTCTAACATTGTACTCCTTCTGTGCCAATTTGCTGCATTCGCTTATTATGTGATTGATAGTTTCATCTCTGTCACCGCATAATCTACATTTGCTATTTTCTTATGTCTTATCTACCCTTGCCTTGATATGATTGGTTCTTCTTCTTCTTCTTCTTCTTCTTCTTCTTCTTCTTCTTCTTCTTCTTCTTCTTATTATTATTATTATTATTATTATTATTATTATTATTATTATTTGTTAGAGTAGTAGTAGTAGTTGTTGTTGTAGTAGTAGTATTGTCTTGATTCCTGTGAGTTTTTCACGGTACCGTTAGCTGGTGGTTTTCACCGGAGCATGATTACCCGCAAGTCTCCTCGGGCATCTAAGATTTTTTTTTAGAATTCTAACTGTTTGGTATCACCCACCTTTTTCCACACTACGAACTAGTCCATCTGCCATATATAGCAGTAGCTACTAATACCAGGGCAGAAAACAAGGTGATGAGTAGCTTCTTATAGGAACAGTATTAGAGCATTGGAGACAGGAGTTCGTACGAGATCACCTTACTTGCTACCGTAATAAGAGAAGCTAACACCGTCGTTGGACTATATCTTTATTCTGTATTCACTAATTCTATGTTCTTGTCTACTAATAGTCTCTCTATTGTATATACTTTTTCCTGAGAATATACATATTTACCTACCCCTCCGCTCAGGCAGGATATGACACAAGGTCAATTTTTAAGCGGAATTTAACAGGTTTGAATTAAGTGTTTTCCTTCTCCTAGACTAGTTGCTTCACCAAGGCTGAAGAACCCAGTCTGTCCTACTATTTATCCATAGCTGGAGGGAGAATAATTGGATTCATACCTTTCCCAAGGGTATTTGTGCTATGTAAAATGCAATTAGCCTGGTCTAGGATTTGAACTCATGTCGCCGAGTCCATTTCCTACGACGATAACCATTACACCATTTCCTGAGATGATATTTCTATTTCCTCTCATATCGTGGTTTGTCCTTTATTTAATATTACAAGCGTTCACTAACCATAACGCAACACTAACCGATCTCAAAAATGCAGTTCCGCAAATCTTATTTCCAAACACTAGGAGACATTTCCTTGTATAATAGCCCTCACTGGTATCAAAATCAACTTTGTGTTCCACATGTTTTTCAACTCCCTGAAAACGTATGGGTATTTGTCCATCTTTTCATTTTCTTTCATGTTCTGTGCGTGGTCTGGAGGAACAGTAACATACAGTAGATTGCTGTGACCGACTGGCCTGGATTGAGAGATAAGTTTATATATAAAATTGACAGAGATTTCTATGTCTCATTCTCTAAGACGTATTTTAGTTTGTGCATATACCATTTGGGCGCGTATTCAAAATTCAGTCTCATGGACAGTGGATCACCTTTCCCACCTTGTCGTACATAGTCTTATCCTATTTTGTACTGGAGTTGTTTATTACCTGATAAACGGTTTCATCTCTGACTCCACTAAGCCTGCATTTGCTATGCTGTTGCGTATTATCTATTTTTGCCTTGATGTAATTGACCCTTAGAGAATTTGTAAAAAAATTAAATTTCTTTCTACAGGTTTACCGTTTTTAGCGCTACCAAGGTCATTCCGTATGCTTTCTTCTCATTTTGGGAAAAATCAAATACGGCTGCAATGGACTTGTACCGTTCCAACAACTTCTGGAAGGCCCCATGGAATTCCTCTTGTGTGAGCGTGTCAATGACCTTCGTCACAGCCTCTTTCATCTCCTCAATTCTCTCATAACGACAGCCTCTGAGCTTAGGGAATAAACAGAACTCACTGGCAGCAAGATCTGGACTATAGAGAGGCTGATGAACTGTCTTGATGCCCATTTTGGTGAAATAGTCTGTGACAAGGATGGAGTTGTGGACTGGTGCATTGTCCCGGTGGAAATGCTACTGACCCGATTTGAAGAGTACTGGCCTCTTCCCAAGGAATCTCTTCCTGAACTCCCTTAAAACCTCAACCTAGTAACCCTTACCCTTTGGCCAATCAACTGTGGTGTATTGACTTCCTTACTCCTTACAAACCTCTCATCATCCCTCACATACTACCTGCCTTCCTTGAATATCTTATGCCACTCAAAAACTGATGCTCGTTTCATGAAAGAGGGTCCAAAAGCTGTATGAAGGATTCCATACGTTTCTGTGGCATGTATTCCAAGTTTAAAACAATTTTATTGCATATCGTTCATTTAAAGTGACCTCACGTCCAGATCGCATTTTTGAAATTCACCAGCTGTGACTATCAGGCTTTAGTAGGGTGCATTCCAAATCCTGCTGTAGGTGTTCATTTAAACCTGAAATCATAATAATTGGTTAGTCATCTCATACGATGTATAGCAATAACATTCTGAATTTTGAAGAGGGTTTGACAATTTCAAATGACTGTACAAAAAAAGTCTGGAAACATATTGAATGTACCACATATATCTTTTTGACGGCATATAAGGCGGACTTCTTTTTACTAAAAATATATTTAAAAATTCCCCCGAGTCTTATATACCATATGTCGATTTAAGATTGGCTAAAACAAGTTAGCTGGCAACTCCCATTAGTTTAGGCTTTAGAGTAACTTTTTAGAGTTACTTTAGAGTAACCTATTGAAGTTCTTCTTTAACGCTATTGTGCAGATCAAAAGTGTTATCATTGATAATATTTATTAAAGTAATTCCAACACGTTTAATATTAGTGTACCATACCCATGATGCAGACATGTGAAACGTACATAGAATGTTCATAACATATGTACATAGAATAAAGAAATCCTGAAACACGAAAAACACTAACGACTTCTTAGTTCAGGTACGAAACTTTTATTACTTTTGAGTTTAAAGATTCTTCGACATAAGGAGAGACATACACATTATTTCTATTCTGGCTTTTCCATCTGCACCCCACCCCCCGACACGCGCGCACCCGTCGCAAGGCCTCTGCGAGCTAGCAAAAGTCCGCCTTCTTCTTGGGACCGCAAGACTCAACTCAACTGACTTTTTAAAAATCTCCAAAACCCTCCGCACGCGCTTCCGGTGCATGACGTCATTCACATCCACTGGTCAACCTTACTATCTGGGATTTTTATTTTGACATCTGTGAACGACACATCCTCCCGACGTGCGCGTCAACACCGGTGCTCACGTTTGCACCGAACTAACCCATATTCTGAGCCGAAAGGTTTTAAGCCTAACTAAACCCAAAGGAAATATATATAAAACGAAATCCCTCGGCCATTATATTACATTAGTACTTTGTTTTTTCTTGATTTAGCAGGCTAAAATTAGGGTGCCTCTTATACACTGTTAAATGCGATATATTTAGTAAATACGTATATATATATATATATATATAAACATTGATTTACCCTGCTAAACTTGGGGTGCGTATTATTCACCCGTGCGTCTTTTATGCCGTCAAATACGGTAGAGGTTTTTCTTCCCATTTTTGTTTTTTTCTCATGTTATCATTGCTTTTACTGGCTGCTGTAGTAAGTCTTTATTTGTTCTTTTTGTGTTTTCCTCTTGGTCGTTTGCCACCTCAACAGGTGTTTGTCCTTCGAGTCAAACATTACAAAAGGCCCTTATATATTTGATGATTGAATTATATACCTTTCTCGATAGGATTCATGATTCACATTATATTTACAATTACAGATCTCTTAATCTAATCAATGAAATATTTATGGGTGACCATTTGAATCCAAAATCCCAATACGTTCCTTAAGTGTCCTGTAAATGTCAGTAAACAATCTGATAGTGACGCTCCAGTAATGTTTGAGCTTTGGGGAACATGAAGAACCCCTTCATTGCCATTGCTTCCAGGTCCACTCTGACCGGGAATGGAAGCACCTGAAAGGGTCCTATGTATGGGTCAATTAGAACAAAACAAATGACTGATGTTTAATTAAATTGTTTATGATACATTACAATATGTTTTCGCCCAGTCGGCCAGGGGTGTAGAATATATCTTCACCTCTACCGAGAGGTAAGACCCCCACCCAAGGAGTGTCCTGATATGACACTAAACAATCTGATGGTGATGTTCCAGGGATGCTGGAGCTTTGGGTAATATGAAGAAGCCTTCATTGCCATTGCTCCCAGGTTTACTCTAGCCCGGAATAGTAGCACCTGAAAGGGTCCTATCTATGGGTCAATTAGAAATGTTTGACATTTATACTGAGAACAAACAAATGACTTAAGTTAGATCGAATTGTTAGAAATAGAACTGTTTGATTTTTAACTGTGTCTAAACAAATGACATATGTTTAATTAAAGTATCAATAATACATTACAATACGTATTTGCCCAGTCGGCTGGGGGTGTAGAATACACAGACTGCCTCTCTACAGAGGGGTAATACCCAACCCCAATGAGTGTCCTGCATATGAGACTAAACAATCTAATAGTGAGGTTCACGCGATGGTAGAGATTTGGGGAAGGCGGATCACCTCTTCATTGCCATTGCTCCCAGGTCCCCTCTGGCCCGGAATGGTAGCACCTGAGAGGGTCCTATCTATGGGTTAAATAGAACTAAACTGCATACTTATGTTTAACTGTATTTTTTGAATTAGAGCTGTTTGGCTGTACTGAATAGCTTGAAATAGAAATGTTTTTCACTATTAAACTGTACTTACATTTAAACTGCGTGTTTTTGCTAAACGGAATTGTTTCAAATCGAACAGTTTTTGACATTGAAAGTGTTCTTACACGAAACTAAATTGTTTAATATAGAATTGCTTTAACATTTAACTGTGTGTAAACAAAATCTGTACTTATACTAAAAAGAGTTAACTCTGTTTGAATAAACTGAATCGCTTGAAATAGAAATGTTTTTGACAGTTTCAATGTTTACTCACGCTAAACGGAATTGTTTGAAACAGAACTGACTATTTGCATAAAAAAAGATCTGGCGTTAAATAACCGACAAAGGTTAAAACAAACCAACCAACAATCAACAATATATTTAAATGTGTAAAAGCCACTGCCATACAAGTATGCGACAAATTAGTTCGAAGTCAATTACCGACAATCTAATCTCTTACATATCATGTATATCAATGTAAATATGTGCAAACACATTACTGAGTTGAATTGTTAGTGTTATATAGCAATACTTGAAACTATTCCACTGTGAGCAAAAAAAAAATAGCTCGAGCTTGTTTAAAAAGGTTATCGAAAATTTTTACAAATCATATATTTAATATATATATATATATATATAGGAATCAGGATTAAATAACCTAAAAGGATTAATTTACCATCAAATCAAACAATTTCACTGTGTGCATAATATCATTCGTATCATAAATAAGTCAAATCTTTTAAATGTGGGCAATTGCCCAGTCGTCTGGGGCTGTAGAATACACCGACTGCTTCTCTGCAGAGGGGTAAGACCCCTCCCCCCAACGAGTGTCCTGGATACGAGACTAAACAATCTGATGGTGAGGTTCCAGCAATACTGGAGATTTGGGGAATGTGGAGTACCCTTTCATTGCCATCGCTCCCAGGTCCACTCTGGCCTGGAGTGGTAGCACCTGATAAGGGTCCTATCTATGGGTTAAATAGAACTAAACTGTGCTTCTTTCACTATACTGATTTTTGCATTAAAACAGCGTATTCATACTAAACTGAATTGTTTAGAATAGAACTGTATTGACATTGAAACTGCGTACTAGTGCTAAACTGAATTGCTCGAAATAGATTTGTTCTTGACGTCTAAACTGTGTACTTATGCTGAACTGAATTATCTGAAGTAAAACTGTTTGAGATTTAAGTCTGTGTATTGCCCAGTCGGCTGGGGCTGTAGAATACACTGACTGCACCTCTGCAGAGGAGTAAGATCCCCCACAACGAGTGTCCTGGATATGAGACAAAACCATCTGACGGTGATGTTCTAGAAATGCTGGAGATTTGGGGAATGCGGAGTACCCCTTCATTGCCGGGTCCACTCTGGCCGGAGTGGTAGCACCTGATAGGGCCCTATCTATGGGTTAAATAGAACTAACAGCATACTTATGCTAAAATGAATTGTTCGAGTAAACTGAATAGCTAGAAATAGAAATGTTTTTGACAATTAAACCGTACATACATTTAGACTGCGTGCTTATGCCTAACTGAATTATTTGAAATAGAACTGTTTTTCGACATTAAAACTGTATTTACACTTAACTGAATTGTTACATATAACTGCTTGAATAGTTTGAAATGGAAGTGTTTTTGACATATAAACTGTACTTATGCTAAACTGAATTGTTTTAAATAGAACAGATTATTTACATGGATTTGGCGTTAAATAACCTACAAAGGTTGATATGCCATAAAACCCAACAAACCAACCAAACCAAATGTGGCCCAAAAATGTATGAACTCAGGCTCGTTGAAAATCTTGTCTGCCAAATGTGTGTAGAAATGTGTATATTCAATATATATGAATAAACAGGATTTGGCATTAAATAACCTAGAAATGTTCGTATGCCATAAAACCAAATTAAACAAAATCATATATATTCAATACATATGTATAAAGAGGATTTAGCATTAAATAACCTACAATGGTTGATATGCCATGAAACCAAACCAAATCATATATATTAAATGTGTATGTATAAAGAAGATTTGGTACTAGATAACCCGCAATGGTTGATATGCCATAAAACCCAACCAAACTAAATAATATACTGTTGGGTATCACCAACCTTTTCAGCATAATGAGTTGTTCTATCTGCCATATATGGCATTAGCGGAGATCAGTCTGAGAATAAGCCTACAAATCAGACCAGAAAAGCCGTTCCTATTGTTGAAGTATATCATTACTCTATCACTAATCCTATGTTCTTATTACTAACAGTCTCTCTCTTGTAAATACTCTTTCCTGTAAATATAACAATTTTTCCTCACATATCGTGGTTTGTCTTATAATTATAAATACTTGTGTTCACTAACCAGAACACAACTTATACATTTAATATATATGTATAAAAAGGATTTGGCATTAAATATCCCACAATGGTTGATATGCCAAAAAACCAAACCAAATCAAATTATATATATTTAATATATATCTATAAAGAAGATTTAGCATTAAATAACCTACAATGGTCGATATGCCATAAAACCCAACCAAACCACCTCATATATTTAAATCATTTGCATAAACAGGATTTCATATTAAATAACATACAGTGGTTGGTAAGCATTAAACCTAACCAAACCAAATCATATATATTGGTATATATATATATATATATATATATAGAGAGAGAGAGAGAGAGAATCATAGATGTCTGATGGATGTAAGTCACTTATGTACAAATCAACCATATTTTATTGCTAAACAAATTAACCAAATTACATATACAACTAGCACTACTACGATAATTTTCTAGGCTTTTGCTTTAGAGATTGTCCCATTCGAGCACGATCGCAAAAATACACCTCTCGAAGAACGTAACGTCAAGTCAATTCTTTATCAATCAATTTCAATAAACCAAAGGGGTCTCCTACTGGTGTAATGGTTACAGCGATGGAGTGTGGATTCGTAATTAACGTGTTAGACCTCCACTCGCTCTATTACGTTCCATGTTGGACAAATACCCTTGAGAAAAGTATGAACTCCCTTATCCTCTAAGGTATGGGTTAAATAGTACCATTACTGTTCTTATAGAAGGATAGCATTGGCATCAAATAACCTACAAATGTTGATAAGCCATTAAAACAAAGAAACCAAACGAAACCAAAGAGAAGACACTTTATTATACAAAAATAAGGGTGTTATGTCCTCTTTCTCTTGCGTTTTTTTTTTTTTTTGACACAAATCGACAGTCTTCATCTCTCCAGTGTAAGGCCTTGTTCATTCTCTCTAGTTTTCATGTCCCTTGATCTGTTTTTTCTGAGTTCTTTCTGGTCCATTTTTAAAACGGTCCAGAGTACCTTACAATGATGAAATTTCTGCTACAGAACATGTTTTTTATTTCTCTTGCTCTTCGAACATACATTTACTTCTTTTTCTTTCTTTTTTTTTTTTTTTTTTTTTTTTTTCATTTCTCTGATGGCGTCCGCTTCTTATGATTTCATTTGTAATTTTCTTTTTCTGAGTTTTTTTCTGGACCATTTCAAAAATGGACCAGAACATCATCCAATGATATATTGTTTTCTAAAGTTCATTACTTTTCTGTCTTTCGTTTTCTTTCTATTTGTTTAATGGCGTCCGTTTCGTCTATTCCACTTATAATTTTCTATTTCTCTCCAAGTGTCTTGATAATTTCCGAATTTTTTCGTTCTGTCCTTTCCGCTCTTTTACTTTCCCCATTTTTAATCAGCATTGCAAATATTTAAATGGCAAATTCTAATCCTATTCTTGGCTCCCTCAACCTCTTCTTTTGCTACGATTTTCTTCTTCTTCTTCTTCTTCTTCTTCTTCTTCTTCTTCTTCTTCTTCTTCTTCTTCTTCTTCTTCTTCTTCTTCTTCTTCTTCTTCTTCTTCTTTATTTCTCGATCCTTTCTTCTTCTTCTTCTTCTTCTTTATTTCTCGATCCTTTCTTCTTCTTCTTCTTCTTCTTCTTCTTCTTTATTTCTCGATCCTTTCTTCTTCTTCTTCTTCTTCTTCTTCTTCTTTATTTCTCGATCCTTTCTTCTTCTTCTTCTTCTTCTTCTTCTTCTTCTTCTTTATTTCTCGATCCTTTCTTCTTCTTCTTCTTCTTCTTCTTCTTTATTTCTCGATCCTTTCTTCTTCTTCTTCTTCTTCTTTATTTCTCGATCCTTTCTTCTTCTTCTTCTTCTTCTTCTTCTTTTAATTATTATTATTTCACTCCTTATGATTTTTCCACACCAGCGGCAACAGGTGGTTTTTCAATGAAGTTTGAGTGACGATAAATCTCCTTAAGTCTCCAGGACTCTTCTCAGTATTCTTGCTGATCTTAACAATGCTGTTGTGGGGATAGTCTCGATTCTTTTGCTTTCCAACTCATCCAGTCCACTTTCTAAAATCATTATTATTAGGAGAGTTTTCCACACAAGCGTTCGATTTTCCACTGGGCTCTGAGTGAAAGCAAGTCTTCCGGATGCGTCAAAATGTACTGGCCGATCTAAACAATAGTGTAGTCAAGATGGTCTCCAGTCATCCTCTTATTTCCAAGTCCTCCAGTTCTTGTACTAATTCTTTGGTGACTGTACCGAGCGGACCAATTACAGCTAGTATCAAAATAACTTTCATAAGTTTTTTCTGTTCTCTAGCAAGGTCTTTGGATGTTATTTCTCATTTTGCTTTCTTCAGTTTTCTTGTAGAGGGTAGAGTGTTCGCCTGATGTTCAAGCCCAGGTCGCGTCATACCAAAGACTTTAAAAATGGTACTTGGTGCTTCCTTGCTTAACACTCAGCAATATAAGATAAGTATCAAGGGTAAAGTGGAGTAATCCAGGGAAAGGAGCAGCGTCCTCCCTTACAGTAGTAGCTATTGAAAAGAGAGCCTTCTGGTCGCCCTCAACTACGGTCATTATCCAGCTTAACGGGACCCTATCATATGCCTTTTTGTTGACAATCAACGCCATAAGTGAATTTTTCCGTCTCGTATTGCTCTTCTTGGGGATGTGTTAATCAATCTATAATAGCCTGGCTCACTTGTGACATCCCTTCTGTTTTTAAGCAAAGAGTTCGCGGCTTATTAGCGAATCATATCTCTCCTTTCTAATTTGTACCGTTAGTACAGGGTGAAATGATGAAATTGTCGTCCTAAAGGAATCAACACTACAGCTTTATTTTAAAACTTTTATTGAAAAAATCAATTCAAGTAACTTAATTATGTAGTAGAGCTGACATCTACAGGGTGGAACGATAAAATTTTCGTCCTAAAGAAACACTACAGCTTTATTTTAAAACTTTTATTGAAAAAATCAATTCAGCAAACTTGATTATGTTGTAGAGCTGACATCTACAGGGTGGAATGATAAAATTGTCGTTTTAAAGAAAACAACACTACAGCTTTAATTTTAAAATTTTATTGAAAAAATCAATTTAGGTAACTTGATTATGTAGTAGAGCTGACATCTATTCAATGTAGCCGCCTTCAGCCTCGGTCACCGCCTCGATACGGATCTGGAACTGAGAGCATGCCTTTCCACAAACGCCGGCGGGAGCTCGGCGAATACTCGGCGGATAGCTGCGATTAGGCTGGCTTTGGTGTTGTTGGAGGTCATGTTGGTGATGTTCTCGACGTATGACCAAATGAAGTAGTCCAGCGGGTTCAGGTCGGGGGAGAAGGGGGCAGTGAGAGAAGGGTACAAAGTCGTAGCACTCCTTCTTGGGGCTCTTTGGACTTGTAGGCCGGCGCTTAGTCCTGCTGCCACACCCAGGTTTTGCTACCGGCCACCTAATTGCACCCGGGGATCACCACTCTCTTCAACACATTCAGATACACTTTGGTGTTGACTTTCAAGCCGACTTTGAAGATGTGAGGTAGCATGATGTGGCCCTCATTTTAAACCACACCAAACACCATAACCGTGGACAGAAACTTTGTTTTCATCACCCTGGACACGTCCCTGTTATTCGTGGCAATCCAGATTTCCATTTTAAGGGTACTGGCAATGGTCCTGTTGTCATAAGTTGGATCGATAGAGAGCATGATTT
>CAUZXS010001949.1:0-27500 GCA_963585895.1 Sepioteuthis lessoniana
CAGTACAATTTGATGATGATGATGATGATTATGATACATTTATAGATGGCTTACTAATTACCATGCAAGAAAGGTTCCAGAGAGCTCAATATTAAATTCAAAGCAATTTCGAAAAAGGCAAGAAAACTAATTCTTACCTAGGGAAACAATCTGATAAGTGTGGAGTCTCTGTGGTGTAGAAGCTAATGTGCTGGATTGAGATATAGTAGTCAGTGATTTCGAATTCCAGTCACGCTATCACGTTCACTCTTGGATAAACCGGACCATTGCAGAGTGTTCGCCAATGGTTAGGGAGACCTGGGTTCAATCCCAGGTCGAATCATACCAAAGACTCAAAAAATGGCACTTGATGCCGCCTTGCTTAAAACTCACCATAATAAGATAAGGATCAATGGTAAAGTGGAGCAATCCAGGACTGGAATAGCGCCCTCCCCTACACCTTAGTGTAGTAGCTATTGAAAAGGGAGCCTTCGAGTCACCCTCGACAAAGGTCGCCAACTTTAACTTAGTTTAGATTAATCCTTGGGAAAAGTACGAACCCTCTTATCCCTCCCCAACTACGGGTTATATTGTATCGCTGATGTTCTCCTACAAGGTTGGCTTTGGCATTAAACAACCCACGAAGGTTGATATGCCATTAAACAAATAAACCAAACCAAAACTAATCTTAAAGTGTTGAACAATAAAAACCCATAACTCACCTCAGCCCAGTCGGTTGGGGCTGTAGAATACACCGTCTGCATCTCTACTGAGGGGTACCCCGCAACGAATATCCGTAATATGACACTAAACAATCATATGATGAGACTTTGTGGAGTGTCGAGTACCTCTTCATTGCCATTGCTCTCAGGTCTACTCTGGCCTGAACTGGTAGTACCTGAAAGGTCCTATCTATGTGTCAAATAGAACTGTTTGACATTTAAACTATGAAAACTAATGACACGATAAATATCATCATCATCATCATCATATCGTGCTGGCAGCACGGATATCCCTGACCCTCTCTCGCCACTCCTCCCTATCGTTCATCGCCCTAGGTAGGTCTTCAGGACAACAACCTGTATCCTCACATAGCTGCTGAATGTACGTTCGAGCTGGTCGTCCTGCTTTTGCGCGGCCATGTGTGGGGATCCATAAGAGTACATCTCTTATGAGTTCCTCTCTGCTTCTCCGGCAGTGTCCTGCATGTCTGGTTCGTCTAACTTGAATAGTTTTCGTGATAGGGGGCAGGTGGCCGTACAGTTGGTGTCTTGTGGGGTGTTGCTGCCAGGACTTGTTCAGGATTGCACGCAGCATTCTTGTGTAATTGCCATCTAGTTTCTTCTCCAGCCGTTTTGTTAGCGTCCATGTAGTGCATCCATATAGCAGTATCGATGTGACCGCTGCCTGGAAGAAATTGCGTTTCATTTTATCGGTTAGGTCTGATTTCCATATAATCGATAGCCTATTGATAGCTGTCCATGCTTTCGTTAACCTCGTTTCGATGTCCTTTTCGGTTGATTCGACGCTGCTTCATAGGTACGTGAATTTGTCAACTAGTTTAAGTGGGGTTCCTTCTAGAGTGGAGATGTCCCCCGTTTGGTTAAAGCTCATAAATTCCGTTTTGTGTGCATTAACTGCTTTATCATTTAACTGTGTATAAACAAATGATTGATGTTTAATTGAATCGTTAGTGATACACGGCAATACTTGTAACTATTTAACTTTGCTGACTGACACTAAATTGAATTATCAGAAATAGAACAGTTAAATAACTGTATGTATCAACAAAATGTGTTTATAAATACTATATATTTCATGTATATGTAAAAACAGAATGAGTTATTAATTAACCAACAATGTTTGATTGCCCAGTCAGCTGGGGCTGTAGAATACACCAAATGCACCTCTGCAGATGGATAAGACCCCCTTCAACGAGCGTCCAAGATATAACATTAAACAATCGGATGGTGAGGTTCCAGTCATGCTGGATCTGGGGGATGTAGAGCACCCCTTCATTGTCATTGCTCCCAGGCCCACTCTGGCTCAGAGTGGTAGCAACTGATAGGGTCCTATTTATGGGTTAAATAGAACTAAACTGTATACTTATGCTCAACTGAATTGTTTGAACTAGAACTGTTTGACTAAACTGAATAGCAAGAAATAAAAATATTTTTGACAATTAAACAGTGTACTTATGCTAAACTGAACTGCTTGGAATAGAACTGTTTTGACATCGAAACTGAGTACTTATGTTAAATTAAATTTTTTGAATTAGAACTGTTTTTGACATTGAAACTCTACTTGAAATAGAACTGTTTTGACATTGAAATAATACTTACGCTAAACTGAATAGATTAATATAGAACTGTTTTGACATTTAACAGTATGGAAATAATCTATACTTATACTAAACTGAATTGTTTGAATTAGAACTGTTTGATTAAATTAAATAGCTTGAAATAGAAATGTTTTTGACAATTAAACTGTGTACTCATGCTAAAATGAATTGTTTGAAATAGAACTGACAATTTATATGAAAATGAATTTGGCGTTAAATAACCTACAAAGGTTGATATGCCATAAAACCCAACCAACTAACCATTTTTGATATGCCATAAAATCAAACCAAACCAAATCAAATGATTCACAGGATTCAATGCTTAACGGTCGATAGTAGCAATTTATAACCACTGAGTTTGATTCTCTCGAAATGCCCAATACCATTGTACTTGTACCATAAATATCTAAGCGTTGTTAAAAGTTTAAAAAATAAATATTAAGTTGGTGCGAAAAAATTAATTCTTAACCAGCAACTTTAATGTTGTATATCTCAGCTTAGAATAACTTTTTTTAGAACCATTACTGCCAACAATTTGCAAGTGTTTTTATGAGATGGAGGTTCAATTTCGGTTGCCAAAAAATACCAGAGGCTTTGAACTGATCAAATTTTTGAAGGCATTTTTAGCTTCTGTCAGGTTTTTGAAGATTTTCTATTGCAAGTGTTTATCGAGATGCGGGAAAAAGTAGATGGCAGTTTTCTGTTAAATATTATATTTGGTTTTATTTGAATTTTGAAGATGTTTAGCAATTATTTTTATGAATTGATTCAATGATTTTTATATGGTTGCTTAAACAAAATTAATTTCATTCTTTTATCATTTTCTTTTTTTTTTTTTTCTTTTTTTTTTTTGGATGCATATTTCTATTTGTTTTACGCCCGCTCTTTTGTAGGGCTTTTACGTGTGGTTCTTTTTTTAATGTAATTTCATCCGAAGAGTCATAAGTTAGTCTAGTATGCAGCAAGAACATAAAAAATCAGCCAGAGTTGCACATCAAAATTTAACAAATAAATATTTGAAATATTAATAAAATGCTAACCAAAGACAAACGCACTATGGCGAAATATGCAACTGTGGAGACAAAACAATTGTCTATTAAAAAGAAGCTTCGGAACAAGAAACATGATATATCAATCAAAGGTCAGATCAAGAAAAAAACGAAAAAACAGAAAATATAAGAATTGGTGTGACAGACAACGAATGGAAAACGTAGTACAAAAATTATTTCACGTCAATAAAAAAAAAACGAAAAATACGAAAAGAACACGAGACTTTCTAAATAGAATGGATAAATAAAAAAGGAAAAAAAACATTATGGAATAAATAAACGAGGGAAAAAATGTGACGCAAGTACGGAAGAAAAAATTTTCCTGAATATTCGTTCCAAACTGCAAATGCGAGGACAAATTTCGACAGAAAAACGAAAGAAGAAACCTTAAACAAAGCTGGTCAAGAGTCACATAACATGAAGAGTTATTTTCAAGAAGAGCTCAGAACAAAATGGTAAATGTCTTTTATTGGAACATAGTAAACAGATGGAGAAAAATACCTGTGTATAAACATAACCTGTAGATATAATATTATATTATATCATACCATATATATTATATTATATTATATTATATTATATTATATTATATTATACTGTGCATAGGTTTTCGCTATAATTTGAAAGAAGTATTAAATCGCTGTTATTTCAAAAATTCTGCAACTGAAAATAATAGATATTTGCTTATATTCAAAATAATACGGAAAACATTTAAGATTAATATTAATTGGTATTATAAAAAAATCTTTATTTATTTATTTTACTTAATGTCTTTCTGTGGGAGTCCTCGTGGTTTAATGGTTAAAGCGATGAACTGCGGAATCATAGTAATCGAGTTCGTACTCCAGTCGGGTTATTACGTTCACTTTCGGACAATTACCCTTGGGAAAGGTATGAACCCCCTTATCCTCCTAGCTATGGGTTAAATAGTACTACTGCTTTCGTTCTAGGAGAATAGCTTTGACATTAAATAACCTACAAAGGTTGGTAAGCCATTAAACAAAGAAAGAACCTAATGTCTTTCTACGTGTGAAATTAGGTGTACATAAATTTTCGCCATTTTATGTTTATTATTATTTTTACATCACTTTTGAAAAAATAGTATAATTTATTAATCGAACATTTGGATTAAATGATGTATTGCAATAAAAATATTATCAACTTTAAACCTGTTTCTGAAAGTTTTTCATTTGGTCTATAATATTCGCGAAGCTTCTTGAAAATTTTAGAATACAAATTTGATATAAAAAGACATTTTTACCCATCCAAAGATTTTGATGGCTACACCGACAGAAATTCATTTCACTGTCAAAGTGATATACCCAAAGAAATTGCATCGATGGTAAATTTGCCACGTTGAAAAGTAGCTGACTTGATAAAGGATTGGAAAGAGACGGGATCTATCACACCGAAAAAAAAGTTCTGAAAAACCTCAAAAGCTTATAAAATTAATGATCCGGTTCTTTCTTCGAAGTCTCAAAAAATCATGATTAAACAGAAAAGAATTGTTGAATGAGATCAATAAATATTTTGACATCGATATTCACCTTCCATCAGTTCGGAGAATTCTAATCATGTTTGGTTATCGATCCAAGATGAAACTAAAAAAAATTGTTTCTTACACCTGCAATGAAAAAGAAAAAATTGTAATGGGCACGTCATCATCAAAACTGACCAATTGAAGATTGAAAAAAATGTCTTATGGACCGATGAGTCAAAAATTGAGCTGCCTTATGAAAATGACCGAAAATTCTATCGAATATTAAGTTTTTATTCCTGATGAATCAACTAAAACATCCTTTTTCCCCATGTGGCAATGTTTATTTTGAGCAAGACAATGCTTCTTGCCATGCATCTAGTTCAACAAAAAGTTGTTTTCAATCAAAAGGAATGGAAGCAATGTAATTTCCACCCAATTTAGCTGACTTAAACATAATTGAGAATTTAAGGGATATCATCAAAAAAGTCTACAAATCGGAAACGCAAAAACCATTGAAACAATAACAGCCTCATTTCGGACTATTGTCCTCAACTTTGTCACCGTTGTACACTCCGGTCTTCTTCAGGTAGCTTAAATGTCGAACTTAACCCTTTGTTTCGCTCACCGGGGTAGACTGTTTTAATTCCATGAGCCATGTTTAATAAATTCCAGTTATCAGCTGTTAATTTCTCCTCTGAAAGTTCTCCACTGCCTTAACCGGGTATTGAATTCACACGCTTTTGGGTATGTCATTAGATCTCACCAACGCCGTTATCCACTGTGCCATGTGTCCTTGAGGAGATCTGTGTATGAATTTCAGGGTATCATAAACCTAATGTCTTCAGCAACCATTTTTACCAGTGCTCATATTGCAATTTTGCTGTTCTCATTGCTTGCTGTTTTTTTTTTGTTTTTTTTTTTTTACCAGAGCTCATATTGCAACTTTGTTGTTATTACTACTTTTCTCTGGTACTCCTTATTACTGGTTCCCATATTGCATTAATTTCTATGCTTGGTCGGCTCCATAACTCACACATTTGATTTGAATATAGCATGAATTTTTGTAAAGATCGCAGCATGATTTTTCGGAAATTACATAACTATAGATAATTTAGATATAGATAATTAGATTATTATTAACAGTAACATTTTTTAGAAAAAAATTATCAATTTCTTCAACTGTTCTTATTCAAAATCAAATTTAATAAATTAAAATATAATTTATCGAAACACTTACACACACTACTAAACAACACAAAATAATGATACAAGATTCGTTCAAAAAGTCCTGAAAACACAGCCCAAGTTGAACAATTTTGTTGTGGCAATACACTACAACTTCTTATAAAACTAAAATCAAACTAATCGGGATTTCTTACTTATTTTGGTAATTATTTTATTTATCGTGATAAATTGTAAATTAATTAAAAACTTTGAATGGACGAGTAAGTCACATGCAAAGGTCATATGCGTGCACATGTCGTAGGATATGGGACGACAGTCAATTTGTCATAACAGGAGTTCTGCGTTGAAATCATGGTTGTAGGACGGATGTTTAAATAAACACATTTTGAATCAAATGACAGCTAATTTAGCTATCGCGTATAGAAAGAAATTTAATGACACGTGTTCCAATGTCATTAACGGATGTGGTAATTAATATATTAAATAAGGTTGGTTATTAAGTCATTTGTGGGCAGTCGAAGTCAAAGTTGAAGGCCGGTTGAGTTCAAAGATTAGAGCCCTCTGAGGGCAGGGTTGGTTGTGTGAGGAAAGCGCTGTCGGTATTTTCTTTCGTCTACCACATTGTATCTGATAGCGTTTCTATGTAAAAACTAATACCTTTCACTCTGTTTCTCTCGTATTTCGATGACTGACTGCTGTGTAAAATGTTGCGGTTAGAAATAAACACTTCTTATTGGAAGTAACAGGTCTATCTTGTATCTGAGAAGTGTAACACCTACTGATGTTAGATATGGTGCTGGGTCGGTGAGACAACGTTACATCGGTCCAAACTGCTTTAACTGATATTTGACGGATGAGCAAGTGGTCAGCAAAATGGTTCCCAAGAACGTTGACGCCAGAACACAAGTTGAAAATAATTGACATTTCCAGGATATTTCTAACTTGCTTCCAGACTAACCCAAACAATTTTCTCTGAAGAACCTCAGCCAGGCAGTGTCTGGTAGCAAGATGATGGCTTCTTTTTCTGGAGAACATTAATGGATATATACTTTTCCTCATAGATACATTGGACACAATTGTGAGAGGGGGTTAATATACTGATTAAGTTGTATACCATTAACAGTGGTTTACCTTCGTCAGGCCGCTGGCGAGTATTGTGTTTTGTGAATGTAATAAAGAATTCCATTTCATTTCCAACTTACGTGTTGATTTTTTTTCATTCATTAACCTTTGTTAGGTTACAACACCCATGTATATGCATACATCTTATATAGTTTATGCCCTACATTTATCAGTGTGTGTGCTACACAATATCAATAAAAGAAATCTATATTTTCTGAAGCAGTGGCCCCACGTAGGAGCCGCCAATGAATTGAGCTTACGGGAATTTTATAATGACTACTTGACCACTACTTGTACAATTTAAATTACCTTTTCTTCCGCTTTACACTGTGAAACTATTTTGGTCAAGATGACTTGTGATGGATTAGAGTACTGAGAAAACCAGATTAACGCCTTTCTGATTAGGAATGATATAGAGTGATAGCAATTTAGACGGGAATTCCAACTTGATTGCTGTTTCTGTTTTCTGAGCTGATAAGCTTTATGCTTCTAATACTTTCAAGTCTTAATTTAGCTAACAATATTTGATGTCGAGTCTTCTTCTCTTCCATTAAAAGAAGGTTAGCAAAATAGCTAAAGTAGATGTGACTTTCTCAATTACTTCAGTTGTCGTGGTTTTAGCTATGTAAAAAACAGGGTTTCAAGATGTTGATTTTCAAGACAAATATTATATAACCTTTTACTCTGCCAATCTGCATTACATGGGTCTTAACTTTACGATCATCCGTTCTATATTGAATTGGACTTAAACTACTATCGGTCAGCTTCCATCTCCTCATCTCACTTCAAATCGTTCTTCATCCCACTTCGTATCTTCTCCCATTGGTCGTCTTGTAGTCTAGATCACTCCAATATCTCTTTCGTGTTGCCATCCTTGTTCTTATTCGTTAAAGAGGAATGACAATGCGACCAGAATTTCATGTGTACAGTTTGCATATTTATTGTTGCCCAGTCGGCTGGGGCTGTAGAATACACTGACTGCTTCTCTGCAGAGATGTAAGATCCGCCTCCCAACGAGTGTCCTCGATAGGACATAAAACAATCTGATGATGAGGTTCCAGTAATGCAGGAGCTTTGGGAATGCGGAATACCCCTCTATTGCCATCTCTCCCAGGTCCACCCTAGTCGGGAGTGGTAGCATCTGATAGGGTCCTATCTGTGGGTCAAATAGAATAAAATTGTGTACTTATGCTAAACTGAATTGTTTGAAATAGAACTGTTTTTGATATTGAAACTGCGTATTTATGCTAAACTGAATTGATTGAAATAGAATAATTTTGATATTTGACTGTGTGTAAATAAAAAAGATATACTTATATTAATCTGAATTGTTTAAAATATAATTGTTTATATGTATAAAAATGGATTTGGCATTAAATAACCTACAATGGTTGATATGCCATAAAACCAAACCAAACCAAATCATATTTATTGGCAACTCTTCATTATTACTCACTAGGCCAAAACGGGGAGTATGAAAACAATATGGTTCTTTTAACCGCTCGCTTTGAGAATTTCTCAATAAGTAACAAACTTATTCTAACTCTAGAACCATTTTAGTTACCTGACTGAAAACGTCCCATGAGAGTAGCAATTTCAGATTGACCCTGCAGTAAAATTAAATGTTATACTACATATTGAAAAATAGATTACACCAATCTATAATGTACAACAAACAATTTCATTAATCCCTTTTAGAAATTTAATGAACCACAAAATATATCATATGCCAGTCTCTTGAACTGGACATTTCTCAAATGAATGGAGATTATAGTGAAAAATAAAGCAATTTTTTCTGTGTAGAATGTGAGTCGTTTTATTGCAAAATTCACCTTATTTATTGAATGATCCTCGTGCTATAATTAGAGATGCAATTCTTTGTTGTTGTTATTTTTTATTTTTGGGGGGTTTTTTGCTTTGTTTTGTTATATTTTATACTTGCTTTATTTTTTGTTTTTTGCTTTGTTTTATGTTTTTGGCTGCTTTTTTTATTCTATAGGATCATTTACGTCTTTCTGAAACATGGCTTCGCGTTGATTATTGTTTGAGAACTCTCTTGATTAGAACCTTCTTCATTTTGATAATACACTTCTTGTAATAAGCCCGAAATTTTAAAAAAAGAAAAAAAACAAATGAATGGGACAAAGTTCTCTCAGATTTTGACATAGAAACGGATCACCTATTCTAAGCTAGGCGACCAGACCCAGCGATAGTCAACAAAAAAAAGAGAACCTGCCGAAGAGTCAACTTTGCAGTCCTGACTGACTATAGGGTAAAATTAAAAGAAAGAAAAAGAGATAAGTACCTAGACCTTGCTAGTGGACAAAAAACTATAGAACATGAGAGTGTCGGTGATACCAGTTGTAACTGGAGCATTCAGTACAGTCACCAAAGGATTGGTACTGGGACTGGGGTTCTTTGAAGTAAGAAGACAAATGAAGACTATCCAAGATACAGCGTTGTTGAAATCTGCTAGAATACTAAGAAGAGTCCTGGAGACTCCAGTGGAACCCATCAGCTAACGCTGGTGTGGAAAGATCTAAAATGAGTAAAATAATAATGTCAACCCATGAATGGGAGATTTAAATTTATTAACCAAAAAAATAAGATTCAACCGAACTAAATTTTAGAAGAATGAAGTTAATACATTACAGCAATGAAAACTGACGGAAGTGGATTTTAAAAGAATACCGTATTATTTTAAAAGAAAGCCGTATGAGAAAAAAGGGAAAATATTTCGTTTTTTGACTAAAAGAACAGAAGAAAATATAGGACAATTGTTATCTCTATCAAATAGGGTAAGGTGAAATCGACGATAGATTTGACCTGGGAGGACAGGGCTTGTCAATCATCTTGGAGAACTGCCTGAGAACAGAATTTCAGAAATAACATTTTTTTTTAATTCAAATGTGGAAAAAAAATTTAAAACCTTTCTGGCAGAAAATTCGAGCAGAAAATTAGAAGTAATTCCAAATTAGAGAAGACCGCTATTTTGAGTAAAAGTGAGAGGAAATTAGGCACTAAAAGAAGAGGCGCAATCGAAGGGGTGGAATTAGTTATTGAAATCCAGATTAGGAGAAAATGATGTTGTCAATAGCTTTTCCCACCACCTCTCCTCAGATGAGAGAAAATGCATATATACGATCCTTAGAGAGAACAGAGGGATACCAGCGGAAGGAAGCTATTAGACTTCACGTTGCTCAGGGCACTGGTCAGACTGTCCAGTTAAGAGAGGTTAAGGAAGCCTTAGATAATACAATACTTTGAGATGACACTTTACCAGACTCATAAAAGTAGAAAAGTGAAATGAAGTCAAAAATTTTACGATGCCTTGAGACAGCCTTGTGCCAGACCCACGGAGATAAAAAAAAAAAAAAACAAGGAGAAATCAAGATAATATGATATTTTGAGCAGCTCAAACCGGCTAACAGACTCAACATTACTCTGAATTTTGACTTTTACCAGACTGCCCTGGCAATAAAAAAGCGAAGAATAGTTAAAATAATACGACGCTTAGAGACAAGAAAGCCAGAGATTATACGTTTCTTCGAGATGGCCTTGCCACGGACTGACACAAGTAAAGAAGTCAGGAGAAACTGAAATAATACATCGAGATGTCCTTGTACCAGACTCTCGAAAGTAAAGAAGCGGAGAGGAATTAACATATGCGTTACTTGAAATCCCTTTGTACCAGAACATCAACATCAAGTGAAGTTGAGAACTAAAGACTGAGAAAGGCAAATATAATCGCCACTTAAAATTGCCTTGTACCAGACTATAGTAAATGAGAATAGAAAAGCCTAAAACTCATGCAGTAAACAGGAAGGCCCAAGGCCTGACTTTAAAAGCCGAGAAACTAACTGACTGTTAGTTCGTGAACAAGGTCACTGACTATAAACTTTTGGGATTGGTGAATATATGTACCATTTTAAAAGACACTGATTTAATTAAAAGTTATTATTGTTACAAGCCGAATTTTGTTCTCTATTTGTTGGCATCGACTTTTTTGGGCGGGAGGCTCTCTCATCGACTGGCGACTCTGATTAGCCATTGATCTGCTGTTTGGATCAAAAACACAACGTGGGCATATAAGCGGATTGGTCGTGTCGTCCGTAACTAGTGTTTGGCGAAGATGGGTAAACTGTCACAATAATAATAATAGTAATATATTATTATTATTATTATTATTATTATTATTATTATTATTATTATTATAAAACGCAGAATCCGCCCTGGAGATTGAGACGCATAAAGCTCACTGAGATTTTGAGATACAAACGGATTATCTAATCTCGGCCAGATGACCAGACCTA
The DNA here is from genome assembly GCA_963585895.1 of Sepioteuthis lessoniana. Classification (NCBI taxonomy): domain Eukaryota; kingdom Metazoa; phylum Mollusca; class Cephalopoda; order Myopsida; family Loliginidae; genus Sepioteuthis; species Sepioteuthis lessoniana. The sequence continues at coordinate 11,470 of CAUZXS010001949.1, forward strand.
GAGATTGTTAACAAAGGGGAAAAAAGAACATCCAGAATAGCGGTCTTTGCCGTTCTGGTAGACCACTGAGTAAAATTGAAAGAAAGCGAAAAGGTATATCAATATCTAGACCTTGCTAGAGAACTAAAAAACTATGGAACATGAAGGTGACAGTAATACCAATTGTAATTGTGCACGTAAAACTATTCCCAAAGGACTGGTTAAAGGACTGGAAGACTTAGAAATAAGAGAACAAATGGAGACTTCAGCATTATTAAGATCGACCTGAATACTGAGAAAATTCCAGGAGACTTCTTGTCTCTGATACTCCAGTGAAAAACCATCAGTTAACGCAGGTGTGAAAAACTTTCAAAAGAGTAAAATAATAACAATGCAGGTTAAAACTCGATATAATGATATAATCATCTCTCCATGTAGTTATCACTGAAACTGTAAATTCTTCATCCGATTGTGTCATTATATAAACAAACTAATGATAGAACGATGTAGATCTAATGTAATTTGAACGTGCACTGAGGTCGTATGAAGATAAGAACCCTATCCACACATCCACGCACACTTACAAATACCTTTTTAAAATAGATTCTTCATTGCTTTTTAAAACTTATGTCAAGTATCGGTACATATTTATTTGAACTAGTCACATTCATTTTTTCATTCTTTTCTAACTTAAAAGTTTATTTGAGAAAAATATTTTTTTTAAAATAAGATATTTTCAAGATTTGAAAAATCAGAAAATTTACTTTCAGTCTCAATAAATCATTTCTTTTAAATAAAATCCGGTCCTTATCGATTGTCTTAAAAAAGGTTTTAATTATAGCCTTTCAAGTATTTAGAATACAAATTAAACAAAATTTAGCAAATTCTCGACTTGTACGATTCAATTTCGACCTTACGATGAGTCGACGAAAAATTAAACAGAAAATAACTTGTGCACATTTTACAAATAATTATGCGATTATCTTTTTTTAAAAATAAAACTTCGGTTTTCAAAATAAATCCGATTATTTAAGTTGTTCACATTTTTAATTTAAAATATCTTTAACAAAATTTATAGAATAAAGTTTCTCAGAGAACAGACTGATTTTTTAAATAATCTTTTGATTAATTTTATATACAGAAAATTGCTATTGAAAACAAGTTTATAATTCAAAACAAACTGATTTAAGTAATGTTGAATTCTAAATGACACAAATTTCATAAAATAGAATTTCTTTGAGAATAGACAGCAGATAATAATCTACATTACGGATACTTTGATAATAACACTATTTTGGATAACCAAAATGAATTCCAGATAAATATGGTGACATCATCAACAACAATACGAATAGATGCTCTAAAGTGATAACTGCCACTTTTATAGAGAAAAAGATTAAATAGCAAACTGCATCTCGTATAAATGCAACAATATCTAAAAACGAATATACTAAGAAGCACTGGTAGTGAAATGCTGATGTCACATTACAGGATATGCAATAGATTTTCAAAGTGTTCATATGGTCGTCTGTTTTTGTTTTGGGGCGATTTTTTATTCTTTGCATCTCTTACCAAATCAGTTGCTCTAAACGGTTATCAACAATTTACTTTTACAGTTCCCACATGCACAGACTTAGAATTTCAAGATAAAAACCTCAAGACAGGGACTGAATTTTTTTTTAAATATGATTTTTTACCTGTGCTCATATTCAGATTTGTGGGGGAATATTAAGATCTACAATGCTAAAAAAAGCACTTTTGTTAATGAAATATAAAATAAATTTATCTGTCCCTAAGTGAACCCACAATTTGCCCAGTTTTGCCTGCTAAATGACCTCAAACTTACGTTGTGTTTGTTTTTAGAACGATTACTTGACCACAGGTCAGATTAACAAACAAAATAAAGATTAACAAACAAAATAAAGATAAACATCTATATTGTTGATAAAATACACATTTCGAGCAATAAAATATTAAAATTTATGAATGGCACGGTTAAAGAGACAATTAAATCCTTGCTGTTGACTTTTTATGAACTACAGGTGTTTCCAATTCGGACATGGACCAACCAGTAAAAAGAGAAAAACTGATCGACAAGCCGAGAATTTTCATAATCAAAAGAAATATCCCTCTCGCTCTTTTGGGTAGGACAGTAACTGCAATCGTTAGTGAAGCGCTATTTCCGTAGCTCCCAGTCCTACCCTGATCTAGCACCAATTAAGAAGCTATCTATATATTAAAGAGATCTGTTTGAAAATTATGAGTATTTGATAATGTTTCAACTGTCTTAACACAAACTGAATTTGTATTTTAATGTATGATAACCAGAGGAAATCTCCCTGGGGTGGTGTAATGGTTAGCAAGGTAGACTAGCAAACCTACACGAGTGAGTTCGATTCTCATTGGGTACCCAATTCATGCGGCCTTGTGCTACATCTAAGCAAAAAAGCTTAGTAAATTACCTCCTTGGTTATTTAAAATCTTGTGAATGATCGGCACACGGAAGAACAGATGAAAACAAAATACTTCAATAGCAACTTAGCAAAAGACAAATAAATGACGTTCAGTGTGTTTTTTTTTTTTCAAACGAGAATTTAATACAGGAACAATAATATGAAAGAAAGAACGAATAGGACAAATTGGATGGGCTTGTGTGTCAACGTGATTGCAACGTACATTTCTTGCCCTATCGGTTTGGACTGTAGAATTCACTGACTGCACCTCTACAGAGGAGTAAGACCCCCTCCAACGAGTGTCCTGGATATAACACAAAACAATCTGATAGTGAAGTTCCAGTGATGGCTTTGGGGAATGTGAGGCGCTCCTTCATTGCTTTTGCTCCCAGGTCAACTCTATCCAATAACCAAACTTGTATAATCAATATATATATATATATATATATATATATATATAACTGTCTCACCACACACACATACAATATATATATATATATATATACGCAGGTGCGTTAGGTGATCAAAACGGTGTTAAATGAAGTGATAAAAAAATATCAAAATAGGCGCTGTTTCATGTAAAAATCAATCTAGCAGGTTTAACATGATGACTTTACTATATAATGTTCTCCGCAGTGAACATGTCACATTTCAATTATTTAATCTTTAAAAAGCTTCACTCTCGATACCTTTTCATCACATGTCATACTATGAAAATTTCAGAGCAAAATGAATCCAGTAACTCAACGTTTCAAGCCACGGACTTATTGATCAAATATCGTACATTTTCAATGCGATAGGAAGAGACCGCAGAAAAAAATTCTTCCATGTTGTTTTTTTTTTCTCAAGAAATCAAATGAAATGAAAGAAAGAAATTGAAATAAAATGATTAATCTCTCTCTCTCTCTCTCTCTCTCTCTTAGAGAAAGGAGAATAAAACGATCGATTCTAACAAACACTTAGCTATTTAATGACTTTCCTCTGAGGCTCTTTGACTGCAGTGAGCCGACCAATAAGCTTGAAATCTTTTTGTTTCAAACGTGTAACGGAATATCAAATAACGAGCTCAAGAAAGAGAGAAGAAAGAAAGACATAGAGAGAAAGAGTGGAATCAGCCCTTAGGAAATACTCATCATCTTTGGATAATTTAACATCCGTGTTAGATAAGATCTTTCTGAATATTATTGGTCGCTTGAATTAAACTTATAAAGGATTAAATGTCATCTACGTGATTTGATAGGGTGTTATAGCTATATGCATCAACATTATTTATCAATTTTCGTGCCCACAAGACGAATAGTTCTCCCAACAAGAGAGAAAAAATCTCACTTGGGTCTTACAACCACAACACTTTTTTTCCACACATTTGATCAAAGTGCAACCCGAATTCAACATATACAAAAAACAATCAAGATATTCTCTAAGAGAAAATAACACCTGAATCTTACATAACATTAATGTCAAACAATGACAGATACTTGATGTCTTAATAATCGTGTCCGGTAAATTAATCACGATAAATTGGACGGTAAATTCATCGTATGGTAAATTTATCATGTGGTAAATTCAACGTAAGGTAAATTATTCCAGGCTAAATTCAGAATTTAGTTTGGTTAATTGTGTTTTATAGCATATCAACTTTGTAGGTTATTTAATGCTGAGTTCATTTTTATACAAATAATCAGTTCTTTTTCAAACAATTCAGTTAAACATGAGTAAACAGTTTAATTGTCAAAAACATTTCTATTTTAAGCTATTCGGTTTAGTCGAACAGTTCTGATTCAAACAATTCAGTTTAGCCTAAGTGTTATATTTTGACCTTCGACCCGGCCCAAAAATACTATTCCAAGGTAATACACCGGAAGGAAGTGACACATTCCAACGGCCAGTAATCGAAAGAGATCGCGTGGGCGGATTAAGGCTTATGATATGGGACAAGGTGAAGGTCCCATTGTGCCATTACAGTCATGCACCGGAAGAGAGTAACCTCTGAACTGCATGACAGTTATTTCCGCTTGATGACGATTAAACATCCGATTTCAAAGATCCAGTAGGCGATCGTGTGGGCGTTGAATTATTATTTAACTCAGTTGAGTTTGGGGTGCCAAAGCAGTTGTCAGTAGAATTCCAGACAGTAGAGACCAGATGTGGTAGGGAAGGCCACACCCGACCGAGGGGGCCCTCGGAAAAGCCCCGATGGAGTGGACCCCAAGACCTCTGGTTGAGCATCTAAGAGAACAAGAAAGACACAACGTGACGGTCATAACAGTGGGGTCAAAATATGAAGTTTATGTTCGGTCTCCAGCATCCTCTCACATGCAACCCTTCAACAACCCTTTCGAACCCTTGCAATAAAGTGAGAGGTGAATATTTTTCTAAAGAAGTCTTCATGCGTCCTTCATTCCAGCGTTTTCCTTCCTGCGTCCTTTATTCTTGCGTCTATTATCATTGCGTCGGTATGTATCCAGTATTAATATGTATGCAACATAAGTACAGTTTCTATGTCTCAAACAGTTATGTTTCGAACAATTCAGTTTAGCATAAGTACGTACTTTAAATATCAAAACAATAGTATTTCAAATAATTCAGTTTAGCATAAGTACGTACTTTAAATATCAAAACAATAGTATTTCAAATAATTCAGTTTAGCATAAGTACACAGATTAGTTCTATTTAACCCAGGTGCTACCACTCCAGCCCAGAATGGACCGGGGAGCGATGGCAATAAAGGGGTGCTCCACATTCCCCAAACCTCCACCATGACTGTAACCTCATCATCAGATTGTTTAGTGTCATAATCAGGGCACTCGTCGGGTAAGTCTTTACCCGCTGTAGAGGAGCAGCCAGTGTATTCTACAGCCCCATCCGTTTGGGCCATACAGAGAGTTAAACGTAAAAACAGTTTCACCTCAGACAAATCAGTTTAGCATAAATACGCAGTTTAGATGTCAAAACAGTTCTATTTTGAACAATTCAGTTTCGCATAAATACGCAGTTTAAATGCAAAAACAGTGAACTCTCGAACCCACGATTTAGTTCTATTTGACCCATAGACAGGACCCTTATCAGGTGCTACCAATCCGGACCTGGAGGTGCCCGTGGTGTAGTCGTTATCGTCGTAGGAAATGGACACGGCGACACGAGTTCAAATCCTGGACGAGACTGATTGCATTTCCCATAGCACTAATACCCTTGGGAAAGGTATGAATCCAATTATTCTCCCTCCAGCTATGGGTAAATAGTAGGACAGACTAGGTTCTTTAGCCTTGGTTAGGCAACTAGTCTAGGAGAAGGAAAACTCTGAATTCAAACCTGTTAAACACCGCTTAAAAATTGACCTTGTGTCATATCCTGCCCGAGCGGAGGGGTTGGGTAAATAGTACCAATCCGGACCTGGGAGCCATGGTAATAAAGGGGTACTCTGCATTCCCCAAAGCTCCAGCAATACTGGAACCTCACCATGATATTATTTAATGTAATATCTAGGACACCCGGTGGTGGGGAAGTCTTACTCCTCTGCAAAGATGTAGTCGGTGTATTCTACCGCACCAGCCGACTGGGATTCAGAATTTAATCATTGCTTTTAAGAATTTGATAAAAAGAACTAATAGGTTAGTTTTAGCGCTGGGGAGAATCTATATAAGAACAATTAATCTGATACGATGAATTTACTGAGCGATGAATTTACCAAGCGATGAATCTAACATGCATTAATTTACCAAGAATCCTTAATCATAAAAAAGGAAACCCCAAACAGATATATTCTAGCTTTGAAAGTGGCAATTCAAATATTTTAAATAATTAATGAATATGCTGGACGTAAGCATGTAATTCTCAAAACCAACTTGAAATCACTTCCTGATTGACATAATTCAAATCTAAATGTTCTTAAAGAACTTTTCCGTTCAAATTATTTTTTCCTTTTTGGTATTTTAAGGTTAAAGTTTTGTTGGCTATTTGCATTGTTGAATTTGAAATAAAAACATATCGATAATAATTTATTTCATAATGGTATTTACATATTAAATTCATACAGTTATTGTGTATATATTGTTACAGATACCACTAACTCCCGATGATAATTGTGTGGTTTTTAATAGTTGTACCACATGTTTCTCTGAAATTTTAAAAATACTTTTATATTTTTTTGCATTCTAAAACGGAATTACTTTCTACATAAGAAAATAAACCTCACAAGTTACCGGTTTCTTTTTAATCTATATAGTTTTTTTTAATAATATCGGAAATAAGAAGTTCCACACACTTCACAAGATTATGTCTTCTCTTCATTAGGTAATCGCATATATACTGCTAAAACTGATATCAGTAAAAAGTAGATCCAAACATTACACAAGAATATGATTTCTCTCGTGTGTTTGTCAATTTTTGTCCACGGTGTGTTTGTAATTTTTGCCAAGAACTTGACTTTTGGTATATTTCGAATTTTTCAATGGAATTGGAATTCGTTGCGGATCCGACTTTTATGGGTCTTTATAAATTGAAATTTTCGAAAATGTATACTAACATGTTTCACCACAACGTTTGTTCAATTTAGATGATTTCGCCAAAAACAAGTTGGATACGTAGGAATCGACGCTGATTATGGTGGATGAAATCCGATGATTTCTTTTCCGGGGAATGAAAGCAGTGGCAAGATCTGTTCGTGGGATCAGTAGATAAAAAATAACCGTCACTTAACCACAGAACCATCGCTATTTTATTTAGATGTAAGAAAGGTGAAACTTAAGAATCGCTATCACTTGTGATGAAGGTGTGAAGTGATGTTAGGCCTTTTGGTTTTATTCGATTTTCTGGAAATCCTCTTGCTTTCTCCACAATTTGAACTTGTGTGTCTCTCAAGAAGGATTTCAATTCAAGAATCTCTCTCTCTCTCGCTCTCTCTCTCGCTCTCGCTCTCTCTCTCTCTCTCGCTCTCTCTCTCTCTCTCTCGCTCTCTCTCGCTCTCTCTCTCTCTCGCTCTCTCTCTCTCTCGCTCTCTCTCTCTCTCGTGACTGTCATATATTGGTTTAGCACAGGACATCCGTTTCATAGTCTATTTCTCTTTACTTCAATAAAGTTACCATTCCGTAATGCCTTTAGTGCCACAGATATTTTTAACTGACAAGAACACAGTTTGATATTTAAAGAATTTTAATTAAGGTTATTGCTCAAAGCATATTTACAATTAAAATGATAGATAGATAGATAGATAGATAGATTCATACTTAGACTGAAAAAATTCGAATACTGATACATGTGTATGCATACTTTTATATGCAAAATACAGGCAAGCTGTTTAAATAGGTTTTAAGATTCTGTTCTTTAAGGTTTTGCGTAGATCAATTTTTTTTTCTCCGATTCTGAAACTCTGCTGATTTTGGAGTTATCTTTTTATTTCAATCAATCTCAGGTTCACGCTCATTCAGAGTGGTGGAAATTTTTAGAGTTTTACCTTTGGATCAAATCGATCAGTTAGAAAATGATTTATCTGAGATAAGAATATTCGAAAACATATAACTGTGTCTAAATTATTTCTATAAAAAAATAGTTACTTGAAACTAAAACTGTTTTTACATGATTACAATTGCTTGTTAATTGAAACCATGTATGCAAGAATATTCTGACATTAAATGAACCGGTTAAAATCAAAATGCTGCAAAAAACAAAACAAAAGAAAACAAATAAATATTTGGTATTTAAGAATGTTTATTGGTTTTACGGCATATCAACCTTTGCTGAGTTATTGAATGCAAAGGGATTCTTTTTTTTTTAAGCGGAAGGAGTCTCCGTGGCGTAGTAGATAACGTACTGGACTGAAACATTTTAATCAGTGAGTTCGGACTGATACCCTCGAGTAAGGCATGAAATCCTTTATCATATTTACCAACCCCTCCACTCGGGTAAGATATAACACAAGGTCAATTTTTAAGCGAAGTTTAACAGGTTTGAATTCAGAGTTTTCCTTCTCCTAGACTAGTTGCCTCACCAAGGCTGAAGAACCTAGTCTGCACTACTATTTACTCATAGCTGGAGGGAGAATAATTGGATTCATACCTTTCCCAAGGGTATTAGTGCTATGTGAAATGCAGTCAGTCACGTCTAGGATTTGAACTCGTGTCGTTGTGTCCATTTCCTACGACGATAACCATTACACCACGGGCACCTCCTAAAAAATGAAATCCTTTATCCACCCTATCTATGGGTTAAATTGTACCACCACCGTTGTTTCTAGAATGAAGGCTTTGGCATTAAATAACCCATGTTGGTTAATATGCCATAAAACAAAGAAACCAACCAAACATTTTAAGCAATTATATGTTTTCAAGTAACTCTCCCTATGAAGTAATAATAATCATTTGTAACCAATTATCATCATCATCATCAAGAAGTCGTGTTAATAAATCAGGATTCGTTGACTCTTTCACCTGCCGTCCCTATCACCCATAGCTCCCGGCAGCTCCTCTAGAATTCATCCAGGATGCACAGAAAGCTTTGGTACGTATGTCCTTGTTGGTCGGCCTACACTAGGGTATCCATGTAGAAGAGTGCATCATTACTATTCTTAATGGAAATACTTTACATACAATCATATAGTTTCAAGTATTCCTATCTAATGTTAACAATTTTCTAACTCTTCTATTTGGCTTACAGATAGGACACTAACAGAGTGGACCAGCCCAGTTGGCTTGGGAGGTAGAATACACTGACTGCATCTCTGCAGAGGGGTAAGACAACCCAACAACAAGTGTCCTGGACATGACACTAAACCATCCAGCCCTGTCGGATCGGATGGTAGAATACACCGACTGCATCTCTGCAGAGGAGTAAGAACCCCACCCCAACGAATGTCCGGGATATAATACTAAACAATCAGATAGTGAGGTCCCTGTAATGCTAGAGCTTTGGGGAATGCAGAGAACCTCTTCATAGAAATCTCTCCCAGGTCCACTCTAGCATGGAGTAGTAGCAGCTGATAGGTTCTTATCTATGGGTCAAATAAAACTGTTTCATGTTTATACTGAGTTTAAACAAATGATTTATGCTAAATTAAATTGTTAGAAATAGAACTGTTTGATCATTCAACTGTGTGTAAACAAATGACTGATGTTTTTAATGTTATATTGCAATACTAGGAACCATTTATCTTCGTTTACTTAAGCTAAATTGAAGTGTTTGAAATAGAATTTTTTTAGTATTTAACTGCGTATAAACAAATAACTTAATTTAAATTGAATTGTTAGTTATACAGCACAGTAGTTGGAACTATTTAACTTTGACGTGTGCTAAATTGATTTGTTTTAAATAGAACTGTTTGATCATTTAACCGCGTGTAATCAAATGACTGATGTTTAGTTGAATTGTTTGTTATACAGATCAGTACTTGAGACTATTTAACTTTGACTTATGTTAAATTGAGTAGTAAGAAATAGAACTGTTTGATCATTTAAATGTTGGCATCTATAAAATGTGTTTACAAATCATATATTTGATACATATATAAAAACAGGATTTGGCATTGAATGACCCACAAAGATTGCTATGCCATAAAACCAAGCCAAACAAATCATTGTAACGGAGTGGACCTGGGAATAATGGGGAAAAAGTCACTCCACACACTCTTTGGAGCTAAAAAACTGATGGATTCAGTCTAATGTAATATCCAAGACACTGTTTTCAGTGGGTTGTGTCTTACTACTTTGACAGGGCAAACATAATCTTCAAATATCTACTTTTTTAAATTTTGTTTTTTATTTATTCTTATCAGAAGGAAATATTCAGAAGATGCTCGATATTTTTTATTTTAAAAGATTAGGAAGCGATTGTAAAAATTGAAAATAATTACGCTATTTCGATACCCTATTTTTGACATGAAACTATCAACTTATTCTACTCGATTATTGCGTGATATTTTAAACTAACTATGAAATTAAATTCGATAGGAAGTAAACAAGGATTATTTTAAAAGATATCAGCCGTTTAGAATTCCTTTTCTTTAGATGAATATATTCTATTTATTCTTCCTGTACAACACTTACTGGCGTTCATTGGCGGCAAACTTCAGATTTCTGTTGCAATTTAGAGTTCAATTGATTGCACACGAATATGCCAGAGGAGGAGAAAGAAAAAAAAATTCAATAAAAACTGGCGAAAGGTGATAGAAGAGCATTTACAGAAACCCGATCGTCTAATTGAAATGGAAGAGTAATTTCTCCTTTGAAATGTAAGAATTATTACAAAACTGGTACATTATCCTAAAATTTTTGTACACGCAAACATAGATAGATAGATAGATGTAAGGAAGATGTTTACATAGATATTTACTATCTATGTACTTACATGTATAAATGTGTGCGTGCAAGCGTGTGTGTGCGTGCATGTATGCTTATGCATACATGAGTACGTGCATGCGTGGGTGTATGTGTGCGTGTGCGTTTATATGTGCATGTATTTACTAAACCGCTTCACTACAGACAGGATACGATATTATCGGTTTTTAAGGGGAGTACAGCTAGTTTAAATTTACAGTGTTCCTACTCATAAGTTGTCATACCAAATCTACAGAATCCTATCCGCCCTACAAATTTCCCATAGCTGGAATGAGAAGAGAAGAATCCATGCTTTTCCCAAGAACATTGGCACAAAAGGAAATGCAAATAGCCTCGTTCAGAATTGGAACATACCTCTCCGAGTCCATTTCCTGTGACGATAACCATTAAATATATATATATATATATATATATATATATATATATATATATATATATATATCCTATTTACCCCCCCAAAAAAACCCTGCTCCGGCAGGATATGACACAAGGTCAATTTTTTAAGCGGAGTTTAACAGGTTTGAATTCAGAGTTTTCCTTCTCCTAGACTAGTTGCCTAACCAAGGCTGAAGAACCTAGTCTGCCCTACTATTAACCCATAGTTTGAGGGAGAATAATTGGATTCATACCTTTCCCAAGGGTACTAGTGCTATGTGAAATGCAATCAGTCTCGTCCAGGATTTGAACTCGTGTCGCCGTGTCCATTTCCTACGACGATAGCCATTACACCACGGGCACCTCTCTCTCTCTCTCTATATATATATATATATATATATATTGTCATTCACAGACTGTTTTGCTGTATCGCAACTCTTCTGTGTCGCTAAACACGTGAGACGCTCCAAGCCGGGATCGAAACCCGCCTAGCTTTACGTCAGGCTGATGACATACCCCTAGACCAAGCCTGTGACTGAACTTCATTAATTAACGCGACTGAACTTCATTAATTAACGCGACTGAACTTCATTAATTAACGCCTATGTATCAAATTTCGTTTGTTTACCTATTGTGCTATCGGATGCCGAAGTCCTTAATTAGTTAGAAGAGTGTTGCATTTGGCGAGTAACAACCGTTATATTCCTTCCCCATAGTGCTCAATCTCCGGGGGTTGGGAATGTACATATTGTCATCCACAGCCAGACTGTCTCGTAGTATCATAATTTTTCAGTGTAGCTAGACATATATATATATATATATATATATATATATATATATATATATAGGATCTGTCTGAAAAGAAATGGGTTTGGGAATTCTGTGAGAATTATGGGCGAAAGAGAAATAAGCGGACGCTATCTTAGGAGTATATAACTGTAATATTAGCTTTCTGCGACCATTACATTTTTTACACCTCTTTTTCACCTCATTCAGCTATGACAACTGAGGACCGAAAAATGAACGCCAAGCAACGAATACATCTAAAATTCTTAATCCTGCCAGAAAAAAAAACTCCCTTGCACACACTTAAAATGCTTCAGTAAGCATATGGAAATAACACCATCTCATAGACATGCGTTTTTGTGGGGAACAAGAGTTTCAAAGAGGAGAACAAGGATGTGTAAGATGTTTCTAAGAGTGAAGGGTCATCAGCAAGCTGAAGAGATGTCAATCTCAGACGAGTAAGACGGGTGGTGAGTGGTGATAATCAGTTAACGATTCGAATGATCGTAAGTCAGTTGGACATGAAAAAGAACAGTGTTTAGAATATTTAAGTATGTAGAAAGTCTGCGCAAAAATGGTTCCAATACGAAAAAAAAAAAACCATCGGAAAGGACACTGCAAAGAGGTGTGTCAAGATACCATCAAGCGTCTTCAAACTGAACCAGACTTGCTTCGTAGAGTCATCACTGGTAATGTGACATAAATTTTTGAGTACGACTCAAATGTGAAGTACCAGAGTAAAAAGTAGAAGTCTCTGACGTTGTCGAGGTTAAAGAAAGCCAGACAGTCAAACATATGTGGCGCAGAAAAGGTTGGGAAATATCATTAGACTGGAGGGTGACAACACAAAAGAGGAAACCAGGTAATTGGTTGCTTGGAAGTGAAATAGGCTGTCTATGACATCAGTCTTCTTATTTTTCAGACACACTTCGTAGTATAATGCCTATCGCCATCAGAAATTTGACACGGTGATTCGAGTTCAAATACTGGATGAGACTGTTTCCATTGCCCATAGCGCTAATACCCTTGGGAAAGGTATGAATCCAACTATTTTCTTTCCGGCTATGAGGAATTAGAAGGGCAGGTTAATCTTTTTAATCTTCGTTTAGCAACCAGTATAGAAAAAAAACTCTGAATTCAAACCTGTTAAAGTCCGCTAAAAATTTAACCTTGTGCCACATCCTACCCGTGGAAAGGAATTATATATATATATATATATATATATATATATATATATTTTTGAGAAAAATTTTCAGCTTAGAAACCAAGTCTCATGGAACAAGATCTAATGCGTATGGAAGGAAATGTACTTGCGAAAACTTGTGTTTTGCAAAAAAAAAAAAAAAAACTGGGGCTCCAAGCGTAAAGGCGTAGTTCACCAGAAAGGGTATCGAGTATTGTCACTGATTTGTCCTGACTGCCTTCTGGACGTCTAAATGTTTATTGTTTAAGCTGGTCATTTGTTCATTTTTTTTTTTTTACTTTTTCGACGTGTTTAGATTAAACCGTGACGGCATATATCGTCCCAGATACACAATCAAATGAATGAGGCGGATGATACATTTCTGAAAACGATGCCACCATCGCTGATATAGAAAAATTTCTACTTGTGCAGTATGCTGGATTTTTTTTTTCTTCCCCTGTGCAAGACTCTCTTGTAATCATAGCGTTTCCAAAAATTTAAGATATCGTCAAGAATTCATGGAATTAAAATCAAATCCCTTCTTATTTGGTGATATAAATATGGCAGAAGATTAAGAATATTTCGATGTAGGTTTAAAGCTGATAATACAAATTTATATGAACAAAAATGTTTTCAAAATTTACATGTAACATTTGCATTCTCCCTCGATCTCAAACACACACATGAATATATATATATATATATATATATATATATATATATATATATATGTTTGTGTGTTTGTGTGTGCTTATGTGTGTGCTTATGTGTGTGTGTGTGTGTGTGTGTGTGTGTGTGTGCATAGAGATGTCTACAAGCTAGATCTAAAGTTATCAGGTATTTTCACCTTTAGCGAAGTTTTTAACTTTCATAAGAATAGAGTTGTTTTTTTTTATTTGAAAAATAACGTCTACGCATTTAGTTTAGAAAAAAAAGTAATTTCCATGAAAAAAATCACTTAAATTATTTCATATACATTTATGTGTGTGTGCCAATTTATTTTTTGGTCCAAAGAGAGAAAAAACTAAATATTTCAAAATGAATGAGATTTACATTTTTTAAAAGAAATGAATAATTCTTAAGATATAAATCTCTTAGATGATGACCTGTTCATTTTGAAATATATATATATATATATATATATATATATATATATATATATATAATAACAAATTTGTTGTGGTTAGCAAAAACAATTTCAGTTCTTTTTTTATCCATAAGAAAGACCATATAGTTTTTTCTAAATTTCGAACACTAATTACGTCTCTAAATTTTTAAATCGAACGCAGTTAAAAATTATTGAACACAGAGAATTTTATCATCTTTCTTATTTGAAAATAATTTTTGGATAAAACAGTATAACATCACATTTAATATCAGATGGTTTAACGAAAAAAGAAAAGTTAAACATTGGTGTATTATCACGTACAGATAAATACAGCCTCTGAACATTTTATTATATATATATATATATATATATATATATATATATATATATATATATATATATATATATATGCCCATGGTTTGATTTATTTCCATTCTTTCCTATATATATATATACCCTCTCAAAAGCACAAAGCCTATTAAGCTAGTAGAACAATCCACATAGCTCGATAGCAGTACCTCATTAACTGAAAGCGATGTCAACTTACACATTGAAAAATTATTGACTAATATTGACAGGTTAGTAACTATATAGAAATCTCATCACTCTGATAAAATAAAACAATATTCCTTCCAGGTTGCAACCGTTTCAGTACTACTGTATGGCTGCACCATTAGAAATTTAACGAAATTCATGGAGAAAAAAGTAGATGAAAACTACACTGGTATGCTACTAGTTGTTTTGAACTAATCCTGGAAGCAGCACCCTACAAAATCTTATATTTACTACCCCTTGCCTGTCATCTTACAAATCATCTCAGTAAAACGAATATGACAGCGGGGGCATTGCTTGGAATGTAAGAACGAACTCATATCAACGTTCTCCTATGGGCTCCCTCACATGGATACACCAGTGTTGGCTGACCAACAAGGACTTACATGCATGTGCTCTGTGTGGACACTAGATGCAGTCTAGAGGATCTGCCAAAACCGATGGGCGAAACGGATATTCGGCGCAGGAGTGTTAATGGATTCCGTGATATATGTATATGTAGATATATATATATATATATATACACACACACAAACATTTTTGTATTTATCATAGTACATGTGAAAGTACGTGTGATACACTGTCCTCACCAGCCATCAACCAGGGTTGTAATTCACCAAGCCGTTTTGTTTAGATGTAGCACGAGGCCGCATGAATAGGACACCCAGTAAAAACCGAACTCACTCGTGAAGGTTTGTTAGTTTCGCTTACCAACCATTACACCACCCGATGTGTCCCCAACAAAGAGGGGTGATCGCACAGTTTCAGTGGCTAAAAAGGTACAGCCACCTCTAGCGTCACCAGCAGCTTTTGCGAGCGGACAGGTTATGAAAACAAACAGAGCGAAAATTCCTCTTTGTATCTTAAGTTTGTAATGGTGTTAAAGGTGTTTGCTTTCAGACATTAATGACGTGTTCTTAAAAATCGTTATTAACTATCATTCATGTAACGTGCTCATTTCACTTACACACGTCATTTTTATTTTCGTCGATGTGTTTGGTATACCTTTTTTTCATCATAGAGCTAAACCATTCAAAAAGTGATATGCTGTTTAATGTCTTGAGATTGGTTGTAAGGAGAAATGAAAGTTCTTGGTCAAGATTTATCCAAATCGCTTTCTGGTTACATTGGGGCCACTGGATGCTTAGAATTTCTCTGGGGTACTATCACTGGGGTACTATCACTGGGGTACTATCTCTGGGGTACTATCACTCAACAATGGGATTCTGAACGATGTGGGTGTCGTCCAGATTCATAAATCCCATTAT